>UXGD01003168.1:0-21652 GCA_900474315.1 Torymus auratus | reverse complement strand
TTTAAGAATTAAGAAATGTTGATTCCTTCCAAAGTTATGAAAGTTTAAAATTGAGCATCGAAAATGCACTGTTTAATACCTAAAATCAAACTGTTCGACTGCTGGTATATTTTGATGCACTTTCGATGCTCAATTTTAATCGTTTAAAACTTTGGAAGGAATCGACATTTTTTAAACCTTAAAAAGCCAATGAAAGCTCATTTTCTCTAGTTGTATTTTCTCTACTTGAAATGATTTCGTTTTTTTGAGCGTCAGAGTCTAATACTGCAGCTATCTTCATATTTCTACATTCAAAAACATATCTGAAACTTTGAGTCGAATCCATGATCTGGAGTTCGTAGCTCCTAGTAAGTAAAAATGGTGTTTGGAAAAAATTTGACCAAACATTTCGCTGCCTTAAGTTTGAAAAAACGTTTGCAATGGCAATTCCAAACTTCCTTGCTTTTTGATATTCGGGAAAAGTTCGAAATTGTATCTATATACATAAATATTGCCAAACTGCAACCAAACCGAATGTCGTCAAAGTTTCTCTGAACGATCATTTTTCACTGATATGCAGCTACTAGACAATATAATATTTATAAATTAGACGTCAGGATGTACACAGATTGTTTTGTAAAAATATACTTGATTGTGTGCAAGTGAACGAGTAAGTGCAAACACATATAGAATCAATATAGAGATACACAGTTCTGAAAGCGTCATATCAGCACTCCAGCTACCGCATGATCGCTTTGCTAATCTAGATATCGAGTTTCTATTTGATCAAGCTCGTCAGAGATGCGCATTGAGTCCAAGTCCGGGGCGTGTGGGTGAGCAGCGAGTCTCTGGCGCCGTAAATAAGCAGAATTCAAAACACTCGAATCCGGCGATTCAGCGCTCACACGGCGGGCGAAAGCGCATTCAAAGGAAACCAAGCACTAGCGCGAGTTTCAGCAACGAAATATGCTTTCGGGTCGATCGTTTCCTCTCCGTCTTGTAATTTTAATGACGACGTTGGCCTCGATACGCGTCTGCGAAAAGACCGGCTACGCAAAAGCAGGTCGACTTGTTTCTCTCTTTTCCTCCTTCTCCCCCTTCCCCCCTCGCGAATGTGTGTATTTGTATATGTATATACGAGCGCAGGTTTTTTCCTTCCTTCCTTCCTTTTCTCTCTCCCATCGACGTGACTTGGTCAAACCTTTCGGCCCGTGTTTCTGTGCGCGCAGCTTGCGCTCCGCACGAGGACCGCAAAATTTTAATTAGCGCACGTGCTCTCTCGCGAACTCGCGAAAATTCGATTAGCTTCGGGGAAGCTAATTGATTGCGCGTTTGGGCGGAGAACGAACCCTCTCCCGAGCGTTGGTATCGGAGTTAGAGCAGAGTCCAGAAAGAAATAGCGTGGGAGAAGATGGTACGTGGTAAAGCGAATAGTGAATTTAAGGATTAACGGTCTACGTGTATTTACGAAAATCGAGAAAAGATGCTCTACGCTAAATTGCTCGTGCCTCTTATATTTCACGTTTCTTACAGTATTGGTACAATGTTATTCCATGGTATTTGCCAGATGATAACAACTGTGAGATGTTGCTCGATCTGGCGAGTCTCATAGAATAATATACCGTTGTATCAATATTCAGTGAATATTCTGTTTTGTGTGCTACGTATTACACTTCTTATAAAGATAAATTTAAATTGACATACGAAGTTTAGGAAGAAAAATGTGATATTCATTATTTTTACTTGCATTAGTATGTGACAATATAAATGATGATAAATTATTGCCCCTTCAATTGAAAAATCCATTTTAGTCACTTAAATACATTTTAATGAGTTTAGGGAAGATTTATTTTAATATATACCACAAGTCGTGGCAATTTTTCAAGGCTTTATTTATATTTTATTTTCTCATAACTGCGCCATTTGGTGGCATCGTAATGCGAAACTTTTCGCGCGACGATAGCTTCAAAAAACTAATTAGTTTCTTGTTAAAGCGATTATACGCCATAAAAGTTTCAAGTCTTTCCCCGTGAGGTTCCAACTCGTTACACTAAGAATATAGAATGGCAATTTTCCATTGTGATCGCATTCTCGTCTGCATGTGAAGAAAATTTTCGGCTTCTTGGATACTTTACGCTAACATTGAGAATTTTCAAGCTAAAGTTAGATAAAGTCTTAGATGTTCAATTAAAAGTACAATTTGAACAAGAACATTCAAGATAATGTTGGTTTAATTTCCAAAGCTGCAATTTCCGTAGTTATTGTTAATCCTTTTCTCGCAATATTAGTAATCAATAGAAACCCTGCCTACACAGTGCAAAAATAGCTTCTTCAAATTGATTGTGCGCGATTGTGGGCACGTTGATAGAAAGTCATTCACACTTATCAAAAATAACTGCAGTTCAATAGAAACAATATCGAGATACGAGCCCTTATATAATGTGAGAGGCACGTGTAACGTTAGACTCGCATGAAGGTCATTCTTATTCATTGGTGCCTAGCAATAAAAATAAAGTTGCATGCTGGTAATAGCTATTTTCGCCAGTACAAGGTGACACGCTAAGAAAACGTTTTAAGATAGTTTGCGTGTGTTTTCACAGCAATAGGCGATCACATTTTGTACATTATATTATTGACATTCGTCGTATAAACACGTCCCTAATAATATCCACAACCGTGTCACAGTATCCTGCACAATGTTTAAAACTTTTTCTACGTACATTTATCAAGCTTAAATATAAACAAGTAATAAATAAGAATTTTCTACTTTTCAAACAGATCGATTCTAATTTGATCGCAAATCCCTAAATAATGGAAGACAATCTTGTGTATGCACATATAAAAATTGTACACAATACACAACGTACATCACACGATGCTAATAAATCATTTCGCTATATTTATCCCCTTGCATCTAGAATGCAGGCTAACGGATTTCGAACGAGGAAGAAAGACCGAGGGTAGCCGTATTTTAAAATACCGGGCGCGCGTTCCACTTTGATAAATATTTATGCAATCTATCTCACGGCGGAGTAGTTAGCATTATTATTTTTCACGGAATGGATAGTCAATAGATCGTCGACGTTAATCTCCCGATCGTGGGGGGCGCACACATCCGGGCCCTGGGTTCTCTCTCTCTCTCTCCCTCCCTCTCTCGTCGACATCTGGGTCAAGAACGCGCGGGGCGGCATGTGCACATAGCCGCCCTTTGCGCCAGGCTTTGACTCGCCGCCCGTCCAAAGACACACGGCGGTGGTATAACGGAATTCGCGAAAGCCTCGTGTAGTGATGAGGCGTGGCTGATTATCTGCGAGAATTTTTCTTCTCCCTTTACTGGCGCCCGGCCGGCGCGCCGATCCAGAGGGAGATAGATATACAAGGAGAGAGAGAGAGGGAATTTTATGGGGAAACTTCGGAGCGCAGTGGGCGATTTACGAGCGGGCTGAATGATAAGGAGCCATAACCAGGGAATTATAACTCTTGAATGGATTTTTAAGTTCGATCCGGACATTGCCGTCGTCGTCGGCGTTACATGATCGTGCATGGGACGGGGCTGGCAGTGCGCATGCCGACGATTTATGGGGACGCTCATTCGTTAAACACGCCGTTCGGAGGGAGCAGCGGCCCGAGCTCGCGTTGAGTTAGTAGCTCCGTGGAGGCTTTACATTCGATAAATTTAGAAGGACCTTTTCCGCTTCGGCTTCCTTACGCGGAACGCGGCTGTACTGCACTCGCGCTCGATGACGCATGTTGTGGACAGTATTGATATGTCAAGTTGTAAGGGATTGCCTTTGAAATTCATTCGATTCAAGCTGTATTTGATTCGAGTTATTCTATGCAAGTTTTACATTGTTGAATACTATGACCTTTATTATTAATATCGTGATTATTCTTTGTAATAGTTGTTTGGTGTAATTCACATTGGCGCGGTTGTAATATTATGCGTTGATCGAGAATTAATAATACAACCATTAGGAAACAAATTAATTTGCTCTGTATAGTTGTGATATTCGTGTAGTTTACGGTTCCCCAGCGATTTATCAATTTTCATTGCTATACTTACTGAGTTATGGAAAATCAATTTCATCCTATATTAGCAATTAATTTCGCGGCCATTTGCGATTTTATTTGCTGATAGCAATGTAGCATTAGATAGCAGAATACATACTGTTATATTGAATATCTGAAATACAATCTTATGAAACTCTAATTTCTTCTCTAATAATAAAGAACGATACTTTTGTAGTAGAAGAAAATGTTTTTTGAAGTAAAAATTACTCGCTATCAAAAAATTAAAAAAATCTAATCATTAAAACGAAGAATCTGCCTGAGCAAAAAACGTGAATAATTTTCAAAAATACAATTGTAACGTACGAATGCGAATTCTTATATAATTAAGATTTTTCCATGACCGCTATACAATACCTCCCCAGTAGAAATCTTCCCCAATGGAAAAGTGAACCGCCCGAGTCTCTTCTAGCCGCGAGGGGCCGTTTCGGTTACGAGCAAAAGGTGGAGCCGGGCTGTTTATTAGTAGCTTCCGCACCTCCGATTTACGACGTGAAATATACGTGCACAGCTCGAACGGACTGCCGTCGTCGGGCTGAAAAATTACCGGCTTGGGTGCGCGCGGGCGCGAACGTGATGACGGACCCGGGGCGTAAAAAGAAGGACGCACGAGCGCGCTAATTTCAAGGAGAATCCGCCGCCACCACCGCCGCCGGCGAACACGACACACGTACGTATTGGGTGTAATAAAGCTACAGGAACGTGGTATTTACGGGCGTTGCGCTTTAGCGCGCGAGGATGTAGTGCTTGAATTTCGGCGAGAGTTGGAAAGAGTATAGGGGCGGAAAATTTAGGAAGGTCGTTACAGATAGTTCTCAAGTTGTAAAATAATATATCGATGGTACGTAATATACTGATTGTCGCACTTGAAATCCTTCATACATGGACTCTATACGTAGACGCATGTATACCATTGTCTGGAATATACCAACTTTTGATGAGAAAGTGTAGGTTCAGTGAATATTTGCTACGGGCCCTCAATATAATTTTAAAATTTGAAATAGAGCAACTAAAAATTGTAACCCATTCAACCACAAATTCAACTTATTTATAAATTGGCTAATTTACTCGAGTAACGATATAGAATTGTGTATTGTTATTCATACAGTAAAGTTAATTAATTTTAATTTTCCGACCTGAAATATCTACACGTCTATGTTATTATTAAAAAAAATTTATTTTAAAATACGTTTGAAATAGAATAAACTTTCTACAAAAGAATATGCTCAGATAAATAATTTCCTTTGGATAATAATACTTCTATATAAATAGCACTCATTTATACAATGGCGTTTTAAATTACTTAAATAGAAACTATCCATTTAACTCTACTTGTTTCTAATGCACAGAATTTCTTTTCCACTTTATTTATAGCCAATTAAATTTCCAATTCTATAAAAGGAATTTCCATTCCCTCTAACATTCCCTCCCATAAACGGCACATCGAGCAGAAAACAATCAGTCCAAGGGAAGAATTCGACCGGATCACGAGACATCCTCTCGGCGGAAGGGCGAGAAAAAGCCCCACCTCTCGTTCATCGCAGTCAATCACGCGAACTCGAAGAGGCACGCGTCTGCTCCGACAAATTAAAGAGCTGAGTAGAGATCAAAGCGAAGGTGTCGCACCCCACCAGCCATACTAGCGTGGCGCTCGTGAGAGAAAGCGAAGCACAGGATTCCAGACGACTGGCAAAGCGAAAGACTATACCCGCCTCGACGTACTCGAGGCAGAGAGAGAATAAAAGTGCCGCCGCCACTGCCGGGCGAAATAACGGGGTTCACACGCCACGCTCGAAGCCGATGCTCGTAATAAGATAAGACACGTACGAAAATATTGCGTCGAACCCTCTCTTCCCGCCTCGTTCTCTTTCACCCGCCGAGAATGAAATTCAAAGTGTTCTACGAGTCGCAAGGGAAGGTGAAGTTCTCTCTCCCGGAAATTGTATCTCTTTCGTGCTCGCTATACTTTTTCTCGGCACTTTTTCTCTTAGAAATCAATTCCGAACTTTAAATGCTTATACTGTTTTGAGGCTGTCGAGCTGTATTCGGGGTAAAAGAAACGAGTTGTCGGCAAGTTGCAAGAGCTTTTTCACGGAAAATATATATATCGCTGGCACGAAAATATTGTTGCGGCCTGCTGTTTTTGTTGGCGTCTGTGATGCGTGGATTCGAGTTTGGAAGAAAAACATAAATGGTTTATTCTCTTTTTGCGCCGAAATATTTTTGGGAATGATCATGCTTGTAAAACAATAGACTGAATTCTTAATTCGTACTTTAGGTTAGTAGTAGTAATATAGGTTTTGATTTCGCATAAATTTCTGACACCCGATAAAATAATAACTTTAGTATCCGCGGGATCCATCTCCAAATTATAATTTTTATAAACAGTAAAAATATGCGTAAATGAAAATTGTATTATGCTTAGAAAATGAATATCTTATTATATAATCATTTCACCATGTTTGTTTTAAAGTTTTAACTAGCAAATATCCGTCTTACTCAAATAAAAAACATCTTTTATTCTAAATGAAAAAAAGATACAACCGTCAACTATATTATATTGAGAATAATAAAGTTTTTCTTTTATACCTAGCAATTTCAGTGGCTTCTTTTGCTACTACATCCACCGATACAACTTAAAATATTCAAAATATTACAATTCAGCAAAAAAACTTTATTTCTTCAAGCAATATTCTCCGCCAGAAGGCTCTCTTCCAAGAATAGCACAAATCTTTACTCGTTCAATATTCATCTCATCACCAGTAAACATCGACCCCGCTCGACCCTTTATACCTTTTCCCGCGCGGAGAGCGACGCGCGGCTACTTACGCGCGAGAGCCGTAAAAAGAGGGTCAAAGATCCTCTCCTCTACTCCCGCCTTCTTCCTCTCTGCCACTTGAGCAGCAGAAGCCGGGCGGCGCTGGCTATGCCGAGAGAAAAGAAGCAACACCGCGCGAAACAAAGCTCGCTCCGTCCGCGCGATGGGCCACTCACCTTGATGACCGTGTAAGCCCGGCTCTCGGCCATGTTGGACATCCTCCTGTGCCGCTGCTCCTCGGCCCCGAAAGCCCCGCGGCGGCGCCTCGGCGCGTTCTCCTGAAACAGACGATGGCGACAATCCAATTGAGCGAGGCTGGCATATATATACACACACATACACACCCACACATATGAGCGCGAAATAGAGAAGAAGCTTATGACGCAACGCGCGCACAACGAGAAAGCTCCCGCCGCTCGATTTGGCAAACGAGTATCAGTAGCGCGGGCGCTTGCGTAACCCGCACGCGCGCGCCACTGTTCGACAGTTTAAAGAGCAAGGAGCTAAGAGAAACCCTTTTTGGTATGTATACGTCGGAATGAGTGTCTCCCTCGCGCGCTTGTGTAGAGGCAGCAAGCCTTTACTTATGTAAATTAGTAGCGCGCTTAAACGTCGCGCAGTGGGGGCAAGAAGAAGAAGAAGAAGCACGTGAATTCGCGCCTCGAGACATACTTCCGCTTTACGTAAGTGGAAGGAGGAGGCGCGAGGCACGAGATAGTGTGTATAGTCGTCGATTGCGCGTGAAAATTGGAATGGGAAATTATTAGGGGAAATTATGTGGCGCTCGCGTGCAGACGGTAATTGGGAAGTATCGAGCCGTTTGGGTTTATATGTGTATCGTTTGCTCGAGCGAGCAGAGTCAAGTTAACTGATCTAATTGCAAGGCAAAAGTGATTTTCTTCTCTGCTTTTTTGTATGATTATTGTACGTAACGTGCAATTAACTACTGCTATAAATATTCATGAGTGCATGCGAATTGTAATTATGAATAAATAAACATATTGAGCGTATACTTTTGCTCTCTCAAAGAGGAAGCTTTGTATTTTCATTGCGATACATTTTGCATTTGCAAGTTCTTCTTCCTTTCGCATTTCCTGAAATATTACGTCTCGAATATCGAGATAAAAAATGACGTGCTGCCTGTACATATTTATGAGATGCATATGACTGCTGCATTGTCAAGGTTTTCCGACATGCATCAACATTCGATAAAGTGAATAAGATTTTAATGTCGTATTCGCTTTTAAAAAAAATTGTATATAAATAATAATAAATAAATAAATCGTATACTATTTACACCATAACGCTATAGTTGATAATAATTATTATTTATTCAATTATCATTTTGAGTTCCGACTATGTACCAACTTAATATATCACGTAAGTAGTAAAATCGGCTATAGTCAGACTTATTAACTTTATGGAGATTTCTTTTTATTTCAAATTGATGTTTTTCGTATTACACTATTTTCCTCTAATAAACAATTATATTACTACTTGTAAAAAGTAGAACGAAAAAAAAACATATTTTTCTTTTGTATCCCCAAGCCACTTTCACTAATGCACGTTGTTTTCTCGTTACGAAGCGAAAACCCATTTCAGCATTGACATAGGTGCAAATCACTTTTTTGTGCAGCAATCTATTTCCTCGATAACGAATGAGAAGTACGGCTTTTCTTGCACTGCTTGGCGCTAATCCAGTTTCATCTTCAAAAATCCATTTGCTTCTTCGTATAGAAAGAAATTCATTTCTTTAACGTTCTTTGCATCTCTTTGTCCGCTAGATTAAACTTATCAAAGACGGCAGCGACGACGTTAGGAACGATCATCCAGCTCTGACCTTGACGCGTTTTTTGTTTAAGGTGGTTCGAACGCCAACATTGACTACGTTTTTGAATTTTGTAATATCAGTGATGGTGTAATTAGACAGAAGTGTACTTCAAGTAAAGAAAAACATTTTTATAAATCAAATTTAATTATTAATAAACAAGATATCGCCATCTAAAAACAAAAAATTAACAAAACACTGGAATCTTTTTTATTTTTTATTTGATTTCAATTTGGAAGTTCTCGTTTTGTGCCATTTGCAATTTCAAGGGAAGGTACTGCTATGAAAATTCAAATATTATCATAACCTGTAAAGCTACATCAGATTGTTCAAACAAACCCCGTAATAGTACGACCCGTAAAATTCATCAAAAACTCAGAAATTCTCATAAACAAACTGATGTAGTTTGGCAGGTATTGATAATTTTTTAATTTTCATAGCGGTACCTTCCCTTGAAATTGCAAATGGCATAAAACGGGACCTTCCAAATTGAAGTCAAATAAAAAAGATTCCAGTGTTTTGTTAATTATTTGTTTTTAGATATAAAAATGTTTTTCTTTAAGTACACTTTTTTCCTATTACACCATCACTGATATTAAAATATTCAAAAACGTAGTTTAAAAAAATGTTTATACTTAACGTCAATGTTGGCGTTCAACAAAAGATTCAAAATTAAGTATTTAATAAAATATTTCTATTATCTTTTTGGGACTATAATTTATGTTTCAATGCATTTTCGGTCATATTTTTCCCGAACGATTTAATGAAACCGGATTCGCAAAATAAGTGGTAAAGCCAATAAGAGACCGCAGTTGAAAGAATTGAAACGGAAAAGCGGGAACAAGCATTTAAAAAGAGAAAAAAGCAGGTGTAAGTGAGAAAATGAACAAATCGAAGGGCATCGAGAAGTGCTAACAGAAAAGGAGAAGAGCGAAAAACCATTCCGAAGAATGCGAGCGAGGAAGAGAAAGAGAGACGTTGTAAAGAAAGGAGAAGGTCACTGCTTTAAAAATTAGAAGGATTCGCATAAGGAATATCGCGTAACACGCGCAAGCGGCTTTTTGGCGACAGGCCAGCAACGAACTGATACGCTTCTCTTCTCTCCTATCTCTCTTTCTCTCTCTCTCTCTCTCACTCTCTTGCTCCTTCCTTTTCTATAGTTTTTTGCGCGCTAGAGTCTTAATGTCCGTGTAACGCTGCACCAATTCCCTTCTCGCAGCGCGCGTTTCCACTGCTGGCACGCTGCGCTTTCTAAATTCTCAGTGCTCTCAAATATCTCAGCCTTGAATGAATTTTCGTTCGCTTTTCTTTCTTTTTTGCTTTCTCATAATTTCTCTGGATGTTTAGATAAAGTGAACGTTTCGAAGCTTTATCACACATCTTTTCTTTTTTGTATATAAATTGAATTTTTGATTTATCATTTCAATTTTAAGAAAAGTTTAAAATGAGGCGAAAATCGTTGGCACGTCTGACTAAAACCGTTGTTTTCTACTTAAAATAATCCTTTTTGAGTGCAAAGTTGTATCCTATTATGATTAACGTGTACGCAGTGAGAGAGAAATTCAAAGAGTAACTGATAATATTATCGTCAATGGCTAGTTAGCAAAAACTCTTTAATTAATTTTCAAACTGCTGGAAAACGTATCATAATTAATTGGCTTAATTATCACCAACTTTTCATCCGTTTTCCTGTTAGTACCATTTCATTCAAAATACAGGATCAAGTATATGATTTATTCATAATGAAATGAAAACAAATTTATAATTAATAATATTGCTTGGTGTAATCGAGCAATTCATGTGAATATATTATTATTCAAATCTATGTCTGGATCCGGTGACATAAAGGCGTTACATTGGGCTATTTACATTGACAACCAATGGCGAATTAAACCACTAGTAAATTAACACAAAATAAAGGTGATTCATTATTATAAAAGCTCTACAACCTATAAAAATTAAATGGTCAGTCATTATTTAAAGTAAGATAAAAAATAGTAAATATAGAAGCAAAAAACATCATCGCGCGAGATAACGCCTTGTTGAACGAGCTTCTGAGATTTTTGAACTGACTTTCAAGATAACGCCTTTTTCAATCGTCTTACGAGATAACACCTCTTTCAACCGTTTTCGGAGATAACCCCTTTTTAATCAGATCCTGAGATAACACCTTTTTCAACGATATTATCGATTGTAGTTCATTATCAAATTTACAACGTGCCAAAGAAATTTTTCCCCAAAATTTAATATTGAATGAAAACAACGGGACCCTGCAATCGTCGGTAAGGAGGGGGGCTTGCTTCGCTTTAAACCAACATTATAGGCGCATAAGAAGAAAAAAGATCGAGAAGCTTGAGTTGTAATCTGTTATCCCTATACGCATTAGATCAACCTTTTTCTCTTTTATTCATTCGCCGCTGCTGAACTATTCATGCGAGATTCGTACGCTGGGAAAGAAAGTTTGAACCACCTAAATCTCCAGTCAAAATAACCTAAGGGTTAACTCAAGATAAAATGCCTGTTGCGTTTGACAAAATCTATCGTAGCGTTGTTATTGTCTAGAGTCACCTGACCGAAGCATCTACTGCATCTGCCGAAGCGTACCACAGAAACAGCCTGGCTCTACATCTGTTTTTTAACAGGACGACTTTAGCTATTGCCATGCGTCATAATTATTCAAACGTAACCTTTTTTGTTGTTCAGTGCATTCGAATTAATGCATGATCAACACGCACGCACATGAATGCGCACGCTAGCAAGTTCATTTGGCAAGGAATTAGCGATCGTTAATATGGAGCGTGCGGCTGGCTCCGAGGCGTCGACCGCGGCGGCCTAAAGCTACACACACAGCGGCAGCGTTTATACACACGGGCGTGGCGGCGCGGCGCCGCAAACGAACCGTAAAACAAGTGCTGGCACACTTTGCTCGATTGCCATTACCGCGCGCTGGAGCGCGCGAATTCGCGTATGTATATACGTGGACGTATACGTGTGTATCGACGGTGGCGGCGGGGCGGGCAGGCATGGCTCCCACCCTCTGCACCCGCGACCCAGATTTTACCCTTGGCTCGCTCGCTCGCTCGCTCTCGCTAGCACGAGTATAAGAGCGAGACTTCCTCTCACTCTCTCACTTCTGAAAACTTAAACGAGCGCCGTATCTACGCGCCCACCCATCCTTCCTCCTCGCGCTTTGTTTCTGTCCGTCGCGTGAGGCGGTGGCAAAGAGAGTGAGACGGCAGCAATCGAATCGGCCGCCGACGGATAAGATCTATTTTCGGAGCCTCCGCGCTTCGAGCATCCGGTTCAGGGGCGGAGATCCGCGCGAGCGGCATTGAAAGTGCGCGGGTATATCGGGCCGCAGGATCTTCGGCGAATTTTATTGTTTGTACACGGCCGCGCGAGGAACGGAGGGTGGAGAGATTGCAATTCCGATCGCAGGGCGAGATCGTCGCCGCTGGCGCAGTCGCTGCTGCTGCTGCTGCTGCTGCTGCTACTGGCGCGTGTTGTCGCGGCTGCGCCAGTCGTTTTTTACAGCTTTATAGGCTGTTGGAGAGATGCCGCGGACGGCTGACTGCGGAGCTCTTGGAAGTTTATCTCACGATTATTGAATATTTTTTATGTTCGCTCGTTTCTTTTTACTTTTTGCAAAACTCTAAGAGGAAAACTCGAAGATGCGAGTGTATTTTCCAGTTAACGGTAATGAATTATCTGTTTTTCTGAAAGACTATTATGTGTTGATTGGTAACAAGTTGCAGCGGTTTGGATATACATTCGTGTAAGATAAAATCGGAAATATCGTGAAAGTCAAGTTGAATGTATACATTGTTGGTACTATAGATCATAATATTTTTTTGTACTCAAGTCCGGCAAAACATTAATAAAATCTTCATTTTTTCTATACTGTATATTTCTGTATATTTCTGTATTATAATGATGTTTCTGTTTGATGTTTTTTAAATTTATATTTTGTTAGACTTTCATTCAAAGAAATGTAAAGTTTGAGATTTTTCATATAAATTATTTTTTTACAATTTATCGTATATTATTAAGAAAAAAAATAAGGTTACAATAATTGTACTACGAGATATATAATATATATAAAGGGAACGGCGCACTCCCTCTGGCCTAGTGTAACATTCGTGACTTATAATACTTGGCCTTATGGTGCTAGCGTGCACTTTGATTTATCATAAGCTATGTATTTAAATTCAAATTTATGTTATTGGTAAAAAAGTTGATTATTATTTTATAATTACTTATAGCTGAATTCAAAAGTCAATAATTAATGATTCTTTACACATATGAAAATAAATATATCATTAAATATCTAAAGTATATGTTCCATAGCCTCAATTCTTATTATTTTACTGTCATTATTGGAAAATACACAATTAAAATTTTTTTTATAATATATATATTTTTAAATATTAATTTCTGAAATGCATATCTAAATTTAATAATGCATTATACAGTAATAAAGTAGTTGTACGTATACGAAAACGTAGAGAAAATACCTAAAACTTTTTCTCAAATAACTCAAAAACTATAATTATTGAATTTCGATAGAAATTTGCACTTGAAATTAAAAATATTTACGTATAAACTCTATCGGTTCATTAATTATTGTAAATTATTTTCACCATTATAGTTATCGAGTCACAAAGAAAATCGATTTTGTCTCATTTTTTCGGAGAAATATAACTTATTTTCAACAATCAACATTTTTATAACTACAGACGAAATCGCAGCTAGTAACAAATACGTATTTTTTTAAAGGCCTACCCTCGGTAATAGAATTTCAAATGAAAATCGTTTGATATTTGGTGGACTGAAGCTCTGGTTCAAATTTTGTGAAGATTCGGAGCTTTAGAAGCAAGAAATCAGTGATTGAAAATAACATGGGCTCTTATGGGAAAATGTACCTTTTGTAGTTATAAAAACATTGCGAAATGAAAAAATTCTGAGAAAATTCTGAAATATGCAGAAATGTATCCCAGATTCATGGGCAAAATTATCATTCAGAGCCTCTTTTTCCAATATGGTACTACATTGCTAAACTTACGACTGTTACTATGTGAGTTAATGACATGTCGAAGCGTTCTCTTAACTGACTAGCTACATATGGAGGATACTCCCTTAATTACAGAAAATATTATTTTGAACCAGATTGAATTATAATATATAAGTAATATTACATTAGATGAACATGAAGAAAGAATTTTAAAATCGGAAATAATTATGTAACAAAAGAAAATCAACTTTCTCATAAGTATAATGAAAGCGAGTTTATTCTTAAGTATATATAAGCAAAAAAAAAAAAAGAAGACCTGTTCGGTCAAAATAGGTGATGTTCAATTACAACTTCAGATTTAAGCGTACATATGCACACACACACATATGTACCGACATTTTTTTCAAACTTTTTATTTTGATTACAATATCTCGTTATAAAATAAATGGTTTTTACTTATCAAAAAACTTCTTTTGAGAGCGAGCAATGAGAGAAATTTTAATCACACCAGTTTGCTGTCGGAAATGTTTTACTCTTAAAAAGCCAGTAAAAGTTTATTAGTATTACTGCTTCAATTTCATATGATTAAACTCAAAGTCTAATGAAGCAGCTATAACGCAGTTTTTAGAAAGATCATGATTAAAGCACATCAAAAGTTTTATTATAACATCGGTTAAAGAGTTAAAACGAACTGCGCAATATCATTTTCACCTTATGTACACAAAATTATTTCTCAGAGTTTAATTAAAGTCGAATAATAAAGTATTCCACTTTTTTTTTATATGCATATAACCTTGCATCTCATATTTAATAATTATTTGCAATTGTTATCTCGCTCTCCATTTTAATTACTTTATGGAATTGATAAAGTTTAAATCATTAATCTTCTAATCCACTCCGTTAATTTCGTACTATTGAATATTTGATGAAATACTCGCGTATATAATTATTTGCATAGCATAAAAACTTAATGAAATGATAACACTTCTAACAAACTTCGATAAACCTTTTTGATGTGAGCGCGAAACCGCGTAATGAAATTCTGTTTCTCATTTAATACGAAGACATCTTTTTACGCAAGCGCGCGTTCGTGCACTGATGTATCGCGGTGCACTCATCGTGCCCTACAAAAAATTTATCGCTTAACAATGTGTATACGTCGACGCGCGAACGCAAACTTTAAGGCCAATTTATGCATTTTCCTTGGACCGTGTAACGACTTTCCGCAGGCGCGCACGCACGTGTGCCACTATATACCACTGTGGCTCGTGTATTTTCGTCGACCACTTGTCGTACTCTCGTTTCTCTCTTCATTATTAACGTCCGAGTAAAAATGACGAGCACGCGCCACTCTTTTGTCGAGCTTAACTATTTAAATAGCCCCTCCGAGCGGAAGGGCTCGAGGGTCCTTCTCGAGTCTTCGTCGCGTGGTATGCGCTTAGTACTCGCGCGCCGTGTCTTCTTCGTCTTCTTTGTTGCTTGTTCCCTGGATTTCTGACCTTTCGTTAGATTTTTATTTCCGAGGATTCTGAAAGTTATGCTTTCACTATATTCTACTTTTTTATATTTTGATGCATGTAATTCAGACTTTTTAGATCCACACATAGCTTAGATTAATAATTCTTAAGAATACAAAATATTTAAGGTAAAAACATACACTAATTTGTTGTGGCTTTAATTATAGCAAGATATAAATGTTTCATTCGTCGTGTGTTTGTTAAAGTTGTTTAGTAAAATAAATGCCTCAATTAGTCATGTAAAATTGTAAAGTTTCTTTTTCTAAAATTTATCTTGATTTATTATATAAATATTCTAGTATTATTTATCACCTACTACTATATTTTCAAAAGCTAAAATAATTAAGTAGAAAATTATACATGTTTATTTATTGTCATACATATTTTGTGGTAATTTAAAAAAGTACGTAGTTGGTCATTTCACGCGAATGAAGTTCATTTACATCGTGGCTTATGATAGTATAAAAATTTACTATCACTATAAAATAAATTGTATTGTACTTTAGTCGCTTGTTAAAGAAGTAATTTTCTCATCATGAAGGTAGGATAAGCTAGCGCTGTTCGTATCTTTCGTCTTTAAAGGTTTATTTTTCTTTAAAAATCATACAGAAAAACTCTCATAAATTTTCTAATGCATATTTTAAATTAGAAGTTAACAGCATTGTTTCCATCCACAATATATCATATTCTTTTATTTTTAAATTCAGTCACTTTTTTATTATTTACTATATTTCTTTGTATCCTTATTTTATACTTTCATTATTTAATTACTTCAAACCTACACAAAGATTCAAAACAAGCTTAAAATAATCTAATAATAGTGTGAGAAAGAAAGAAAAGTTTCACACAGAATAGCAATTCTTTTAACATCGCTAAGCAAATATCTCTTTGAGATTGTTTCCCGCTAGAATTGCAATTTTCAATACTTTAAGATAAATAAAAATAATCATATTTTGAAATATATTTGGTTGAAATAATTTTAGTAAGATAATAAATTCTTTCCATAACAATAAAATGATTATATAAAATTAGATATAAGGTAATACACAAGTCCAAGATAAAACTACTTTTCGTAAGACGGGAAATTGACAGAATTTACGAGTGAAAATTTTCAAACCAATTTTAAAAAGTTCCGCGTTATAATGTAAATTTTGTTTGCTCAAGAGAAAAAGTGTGCAAACAAGACGAGAACTCACGTCTTCTCAGTACCTTGATCTCAATTTTCAACTTCAAAACTACGAATTACGACTTTTATTGCCAATTTCACTTTCAAATGACGATAAAAATTATTTGTAAATGTTTAAAATTCGAAAAAGCATATAGTTTCAACTATTTTATTGTAATTCTTATTTGAAAATTCGAGACCTAACAGAAAACGTTATTTTTTCCAGTGTCCTTCATGAAATCTATTCTTTTCGTAACTATGCATCAGTTTGCCAACCAACTTCTATATTTATAAAACATTGTTTTTATCGATTCACGAGGAATAAACGTTTCCAATTTCCTGTGTCCAGAACTCCACCTAACAACAAAAACAACCAGCTAAACAATAAAACTAGTAAAGCAGTAACTCGGTCTAAAGTCACAGCAGCAACAGCAGCAGTAGTATAGCAGGATCGCACGACGAGAAAAAGAAAAAACCCCGGTGAAACTCCAGCTTTTCCGGCAAAAAGACCACCGATCCCCGTCATGTGGCTACTTGTCCGTAATTCCGGCGTACCAACTGTAGAATGAAGTTCAATCCCTGAGCTCCCTCGTAACAGCTATATGAGCCCACGTCTGTGACACAGCTCGCGGACAATTTAACCAAAAAATGTCTTTACTCGCTTCGAAAAACAAGGAAGGAGAAAAGGGTACGACGGTACGCGATATTTGAGATGAGCGCGCTTTGTCGCGCTCAGTCAAGCCTATATGGGAGCGAAGCGATGCACATCAGCATTAGAATGGAAAAAATAGGTAAAGCGTTGTACAGCACGGGCGGCTTGTGTGGCGATACTACCCTGCGATGAACTTTCGCGCTCGCGCGAGGAACAGCACGCGCGCGCTCCGGATCGATAGATGAAAGTCCGCGCGCCTCTGGGTGATCCTAACTTTTTTTTCGGAGTGTTGGGTTTTAAAGTACAGGTTTACGAGGAATCGCTAAGTGCGCGAATAATGTGCCCGTTCATTTATTTTCCTGAATTACAATTTATTATTTTCTAGTTATCTGTTGATGCAATACATTTTTAATTTTATATATCTTCCCGTTTTGACCTAAGAGTTGAAAATTTGAAAATAATCATTTGGATTCTAGCAATAATCAACATCAATATTTCTATGATAAAATGTTTGAACATCATTTTAACACAATAAGAGGCTAAACATATATTATGAAAAACTGTCTTTTTAAATATATTGATATACGTAGAACAAATATGAATATTTCAACTCAGAAATAGTTGCTAGGCAAAAATATATAGGGGCATATTTAGATGCGAGACATACATGCTGCAAAATAACTTAACCATTTTCAATGTTAAGGAAAAAAATAATATGGAAATTATGGCTTGTGATGCGTGGTGCAAGTCATTCAAACATAAAACATGTAGAAGACACCAACTTACCGAAAATTCACTTACTAGTATTTCGGATTGGGACTTTTTCGGCAAGTCCAAAAAAACGGCCATCTTCGTGTGGTCGTAAAGATCTGCATCTACGTAAAGGTCGAAGAGCGGGGCACCGGCTATTTTCAAAAGTGACGAGATCAAAGGCGTTACGTCGGACGGTCCCTCGCTATTCGGCCGAATATAACCACCTAATTCATCTAGCAGCTTATAAACTGTAACAAAAGGAAAAAGGAACTTGGTTAATGACATAAACACAAGTTTCATTATGAAATTTTATTTTTAAAATGATTATTTCAGTTTATAAGGTAAATGACGTCAACGAATTTCTTTTTTTTTTATAAATTTATGTATAGTGTAATGTTTATTTGTCTGTATATCAAACTGTCTAAAATATTATATATTCCCGCGGACAACATTTGAAATATCCATACTCCTTCCCACAAGAGATAAGATAAAAATAAAATTTAAAGAATAAAATGAAAACCAAGTGAATTATTATATAGCAATATTATTGAGTTAGCTAAGAATAAAACTTCAGGTTCTGTGTTTCATCGTATCATGTAATAATCCATTACAAGCCACAAGTAATTTCTTTATCTCCATTGAGAAATTAGAAAGAAGGACTTTTGTCATTTATACATTTAATTTAGTAAATGTAAATATTCATTATTATGTGCGTGTAAATTTATAGAAAATATAATGATATATATACGCAATTTAATTTTGGCAAATAAAGTTTATCGTATCAATCAAATACGTTTTATTTACTAGACACACCAATTGGGAAGTTTGTTCTCCTTCGCTTTCTGGCATCTAAAGCTTGAGAGGGACGGGAGGAGTTGCACTAATTACAGGGTGTAACGGGGAAACTCAACGGGCGTGACGCGATATATTCCTCGAGTTTCGTTCCGCGCGTTCGTTCCTTCATTCGTTCGATATGCACGTATAGGCAAAGTGAACTTTATGTTCAAGTATACATTGATGCCACGCGTATCAAGCTCTGTGCCGAGAGACGTGGGAGGAGGTATGTGTATAATCCAATCGATACGGATATAACAGATTTCAAGCTGCGGAGTAATATGTATTCGGGTCAAATTGATAGGGTGATGGTATGTAGTTTTCTTTCGGTTTCACTTTGATTAATACTTTTGAGCCAGAATTAATGAATGTGTACGGTTCTTTTATAGCTGCGCAAGATACTAATACATATTATTGAATTTCATCTATATTCTGTTCCATATAAAAAATCATTGCCAATTTATTGGCACGTGACTTCTTCAAATATTAATTCACTGATGTCTTATATTTTCTTTCTTTATTAAAGTATTAATGAAAATACAAATAATTAAAAAAGTGTTTGAGTTATTTTTGAATTATACAATCATTTGATTTTTAGTATTTTTCTATTTTAAATACTATTTATAAGTCTATGCGAATTGGAAAATGTGATTAAAAATTTTAAAATATATGAAATTTGGTCAAGAAGAGTTACCCAGTTACCCAGTGGTGGCACTCATAGAATTTTCGTCCAATAGCTGTTAATGTTATTGGTTGTGGGTTTAACTCAAAATACAAAAAAAAGGAAATGTTATGGAAGGCATCCCATAAAGAGGAAGATTAGTCTTTTTTTAAATTACTAGAAAGAATAAAGAAGTTGATTTGCCAAGATTGTTCCCCCCCATAAAGTGTTCCCCAGTCTGACTACCTTCATTTTTCACCGAATTTTAAATTCTAACAATCCTTAATACACAGTAATGAACGTCAAAATGTTTTAAAAATAAAATTCAAATTAATTACTACACCATTTTTTTATGGTTTTAACCAAAAACAAAAAGATGTTAAAATTTTGTAATTTACAGTATATAACAGATATTCACAGTGTCGACAGCTGAGAGGAAGAACAACGTATCTCAGGCCAGTATACAGTATGCAGGTGCCGAGATACGTTGTTTTTCATCCTCGCGGCGAGATACGTTGCTCTTCATCCGCGCGCCGATGAAGAACGCCACTGAGATACTTCGTTCTTCATCTGCGCGCCGATACGTTCTTCTTCCTCTCAGCCGTCGGTGTATTGGTCTCTATTTATGTGCTTGTCCGTTTTTGTGTGCCCTTTTTGGAATTTTCGCTGTCTTACATCGCAGTTTTTTCTTAAAAAGTTTTATTCCCATCTCGACTATAGTGATCTCTTTATAGTCTGAAAAGCGTACTTTATTCCCATCTCCATTGTGGCCACTTTATAGATTTAAAAAGTTATTTTGTATTTACATCTTATAACTTTGTTAATTTTAACCAAAATCACTGAAAACGTAGATAGTTAGACGATGTTATATTAGCGGGAGCTAAAGTACTTTATTCTCATCTCCACTATAATGGCCACTTTTACAGCCTGAAATGCGGGGAAAAATCGCGTTTGATCTCCTCTTTTCCTTTATTCCCGCATTTGCGGGAATACAAATTTTTATTCCCGCAAATACGAGAATAATGGATTAGCAGGAGCTAAAAATTTTTACTCCCGCTAATATAACATCGTTTAATTGTCTATGTTTCCAGTGAATTAGGTTAAAACTAATAAAAATATAACTCATAATACAAAATTACTTTTTAAATCTATAAAGTGTCCACAATGAAGATGGGAATAAAGTACTATATGCAAATGGGACTAAAGTCTATATTATTCCCTTGGGTGATAACTGCCCTCGCTTCGCTACGCTCGGTCGGGCAGTGAATTCACCCGCGGGAATAATCGACTTTAGTCCCTTGTTACATAACGTACTATTAGCTCCCCCGTTTTCGGGACCTAAAGTACTTTAGCTCCCGCTAATCCATTATTCCCGCATTGAAGAGAGGAAATCAAACGCGATTTTTGCCCCGCTTTTCAGGCTATAAAAGTTGCCATTATAGTGAAGAAGGGAATAAAAATTATTAAAGGCTATTACAAGAAACATTAAAAAGGCGTTTTATCTCATAAATTACACGGTTTGATGTATTATTTGTTATAATAATCGTGAGTTAACAAGTGCCGTCAATACGGGCTATCGTGTACTTGAAGTGCATACTAATACGGTCTCTTGCCCTAGCAATTAAAGTTAGAAAAAAAATAAGATTTATTTTAGTTGGCATAACACTCAATATAAGCCCTTATGTAATAAATGGCCAGTACTGGGTACTAATAAAGTGACCAGGGGACTTTTGAGGAAAAAAGGTAAGCTGAAGAAAACTACATAAAGAAAACTTGTGTAGTGAAAATGACTATTTTTATAGTAAAACGTGAGGCACACTTATATTTTCATGAAACTGGCTACTATTTAGTCATTTTTACTGTATAAAAAATATCAATTTTTACTATGAATTGTAGTCATTTTCAGGAGAATATGTTTCTGTCAAACGTTTATGATCAAAAATATTAATTTTCATAATATTTTTCTCCGCACATTTCAATTCAGCCCTTTTTTATTTTACACATAAAAATCTGATTACATGCAAAATAAAATAGATTACGAAATATCAGATATAATTAGTAATAATGTTTTAATTTAATTAATTACACTTAATGTTTTATATTAACAAAACTACACCACAAAAGGTTGCAGGTCGAATTAAATAACAATGATCTAAGAATTTAAAACATTGTAAATAAAGTCAAAAGTGGAAGTTTTTACGTTGTTCAATGATTTTTTTCTATAAAAAGCTTTAAGTCTTAATTTTGTAGATAACCCCTGTAAGAATCTTCAACATAAGAAATGGTTGACGGTTATAATTATGACCGGAGAATTAGCCATAATTATGACTATAATTATGGCTAAACAATTAATCTTAATTATAACC
>UXGD01003167.1:0-21654 GCA_900474315.1 Torymus auratus | reverse complement strand
CGCTTCATTTTTTTTTGCGCCGGATATACACCCTTCGGGGTTTTCAGGGCCCGGCCCGATAATCTAACTAAAATAAATCTGTACTGTCGATTCTCAGTCATTCAAGAGTGATTGCTTGTTTTATCGAATTGCATTAGTATTTTGTAATTTGCCATTTGGCAAAGGCGTTGAGTGTAAGGATACAATTTTTAAAGTTCTCAAACATTTTTAAACATTGATAAATTTCTTGCCTGTCATTTTATATTAATTTTTTGTTTTGTGCGTTTTCTTGTTCCATTAATTAACTAAAATAAATCAAGTATTATAATTACATTAATTCATAAATTTTTTCAGCGAACGAGTTACAAATGTCCCAAGTAGAGTCTTACTGAATTTTCCAATGCGATGGCTGGACTCATCGCCTAAATGGCTTGAATAAATATTAATTTTATCATTTTTGCTCGATATTTTTTCGCAAGTACTTAAATGTGTCGGTGCTCGATCGGTAGAAATACGTCACGAACGTATAATATTGTCATTGCAGTCTTACATTTAACTGGTATAAAAAGCTGAATTTAAGATTGCTTATAAAGCATCGTTTCTTTCCTTATTTTTCATCGATAAAAACTTATAATTATTTTATCATATTACCTATAATTTATAGCCTTTTGCTAATTATTATTACTTTTTCCCAAGAAACGAACCTTCGACAAAATCTCCGCTCTGTTCCAATAACAATTACCCATCACTGTCCTGTACCTACCATCTACGTCCGTAGCCATATAACTCCGTAGCCCGCCATCAACGCGTATTACGCTGACATCTCGCATTTCCAAAATACGCGCATATAATACAGGCGTGAGAGAGGAAGAACGCGGAGGTTCTACGAAGTGCATATCCCCCGTCGGCGTGCGATATCGGGGCCGACGGCTCCTCGTTTGATGTTTCTTCGTGAATTACAACGTACGCGCGGATGATAGCGCGCGCACACGTATATAGGTAGCGAGAGGTAGGAGGATCGAAAGCGTAATCCCGGTCTGTCAAGAGGATGCCAATAGCCGCCGATTTACGATCGGACACGGCCCGACTTATCGATCGAGCTCTCTTACCCGGGATCTTGTAGCTCCGTGCCGCGGGGGGAGGAGGATGTGCTCGCCGAGGTGAGATGGATGTAATTGCGTTTGGGTGCTGGAAGAGAAGTTTGATTATGAAAATAAACGACGGCGGGATAATTTTTTAATTAAAAAAGTTTTTTCGATTAGTTTTAGGTATGGTGGGTTTTTAGTTTGTCATGTGGGAGAGAAAAATTGGGATAGTTGATAAGGAAAAGTAGGTGGTTAATTGCGGCAGGAATATAAGAATGTTTATCCTGAGGATACTGAAAGTGTGTTTTTATGACAATAGGAGGAAAACTTTGTTTCATATATTACAAGATGTTGTTGTTTTTTAAGCTTTGGTGAGTATACATTTATTAATATAACTATGTCATTATCCTACATTGACACATTATGTTTTCGTAAAATAATTTTAAAATGAAATTATAAGTTTATTATGTAACAAGCTACAAGGATGAATATAATTGTTGTTGCTCTGAGAACGCCTTTTGGTGTCCTAAGCATCTATCAATCATTCTTAATCTTCTTCTTCCACTTCCAGTAGAAACATCACTCCATATATATATATGTACGGAGGAAATCTGAACAAAAGAGATAAAGGTCGTCGGAGGAAGTACTTGTGGCCACAGCAGAAGACTGAAGACGACAGATTTACCACAGATAATGGCAAAAACGGCTTGGGTTTAACTTTCTCGGTAATTTTGTTTTCCGACGACTTCGATTAACTATGCGACGATAAAACAAGGTGGCTTGTTTTTCAGAACAAATCGCTTTACAAGTTCAATCGTTGGTCGGTGAACTTGAAACCGCATTGTAAATGCAAAAGGCGCAGTAAAAACGGTCTTTAGTCTCGGTACTTATATAAAAATTGTTCTACATTACCACAAAATAAATTTTATTATCACAGAAATAATCAGAAAATAAGAATCGCACAATTACACAGAGATCTATGGCAGTCTTAAAAGTCGAAATATTATTGTTACGACTCCGGCAGATAAAACCGCGAAACTCTTGTATATCCCACAGCGTAAACCGCAAATTCTCTCCCATCCCAACCCATAAATCATCCTCCTTCTCCTGCTCTCAACTCCACCAAAAAATCCGCATTTTACAGCCCTAACAGTTACATCTCTCTCTCTTTCCCTCTCCTACTTCTCCAGCCTTCCGGAATAACTCGCGAGCGCGGGCGGGAGCTAATCGAGCGCGAAACGCTTCCGCGCGTACCTATATGCATTCCTCTCCGCGCGTGCGAACTCTTTTTTTATGCATGCACAGAACACGTGGGAATCGCGTAAATGGGCCGCGCAAGCTCGCGAGCAGTGGCTTTTCAGAAGCCCCGGCTAAAGTCAAGGTTAGGGGCCGACGTGAAAACGCGAGGAATCCATCGAAGGTGGCTGATATGTGTGTAACGTTGATGTCGTGGGGTTTCCTCGCTGGTAGATCAAGCCGTTGGCTCTCGTCGTATAATGAGATAGTTACACTTTGCGCGCACGAGGCTCGACAGTGTTTCTCATTTGTGATCGAATTTTTGGATATTGTTGTTAACTAATCGTTTTAGGTTCAATGGTATGCACTGGGTTGTACAGGATTTGTGTAAGAGTCGAAGTCAGCTAAACAATATTGAATTATATCAACTGTAACCTATGTTCCAACTGTTATCTATTTAGGGCTGCACGATATAGCGCTATATATCCCTTCAGGTCGGCTTACTTAGGTAAATTTCAAATTTGGCATTTATTTATACTTGTGCTGAAGTTTTATTGTTTTTGTATTAAACCTAGAGTATTTGTATATCAAATAACGTTTAGTTACATCATTCTTAAAATTCAATAAATTTGCAACTTAAAAGTTTCTTAAATTTAAGAACAGTTTTATGTAAACTTAATGTACTTTTACATTATTCTAATTACTTACATTGTTATAAGATTTCAGTGACATATCTAACTTTCACTTAGATTATATGTAAATGTCAATTGCATTTCTGTATGAAATTATTTTTAGTTACTGTTACATGTGCATACTATGCACAACGTGACGAGGCGGATCGGGTTGCATCGAGCAACATGAGGACGACTCGAGGACTCGAGGAAGACGCGTACCGGCTTCGGTAGCTCCGTGGTCAGGATAGGTCCGGGGTTCATTCCCCGCCGAGTCACGCCGTGCTGTTTTTTGATGAAGTTGTCCTCCATTTATTTATTTCGTTGCTAGCTTTCACTGGTAAATTACGTTGGTTTTAGATTACTTAATTTCGATTATTTTTAAATTTCATTTGTATACGTAACTTGAATGTGTATTACAATTTTACTAAAAACTGGCATATACTTTTATATATTAATTCGTTTTCTGGTATCCGTATTCAATTTCAATACTAAAAACCCTTAAATGAAATTTCAAAATATTTTTGATTCTTAAAATTCAGTAACATTTGTAACTAAATATTTCTTAAATGTAAGGACGTTTTTAACACTGAATCATTTAAAAAGGTCTGAATCCTAAATACCCGGGGGTCCTCACAAAAAGGGAGCTACGCAGATTTGCAACAGTGAGTAAATCAATTATTTCAAAAACTGACTATGTTACGTCTGTAATTTGTAAACAATCGACTCGCTTTTTGACACATGTCTGCGTAACTCCAATATGAACAAGAATTTCAAGACAAGATAATAATACTGTTCATATTGACTGAAAAGACCAAGACAAAAGAGAAACTTTCAAGAATTTCCAAGAACGAGACAATAATTACAGAAATATTGTATTGTCTCGCTCTCGTGCAATCCTATAGTATTTATGCAGTAAAAAACTACCGACCACTTGTAGCCGGTAGCTATACGAATGTTTCGTAAGCATTTTATGTAAAGCCGAAAGATCCACAGCAACTACATAATTTAAACAAGTGGAATATATCAATGAAAGTAATTTGAATATGTAAAACCGTCTTTAAAATACACTGACTCCACTGCCGAGCAATAAAATACATTTGGTAATTCTTTTTTCATTTAATTGACAAACTCGTGTGTATTTCGCCAAAATTGCATTTTCGAAAAGTTGCACACTATCGCAAGTATTGCAAGAACCGTGCAATCGGATTTTCGTACAACTTCTGCATGTTTAAAGAATCTGAAGAAAGTTTCGAGTGTGTGTGTGGAAATTTGCATGCTGAAATTGTTATAAAATACATTGACGCCGCGAGTGACACGGCTATAAATATGTCTCAAGGCCGATGACAGTCACTTACAATTTGCGATATTTTAAGAATGTCATTTACTCGAAATGTTGTACGGCTTGCCAGGCCACGTGCACGTCTTCTCTTTTTAAAAAAAAAATCGTATAAATTTAACCTCTATACCAAACTTTTCTAAAACTATTACGTAAAAATTATTGATATTATTTACTTAAAATTTTCCATCAAAGAATTTGTACTGATACCAACACTGAAATTCCTTCCAAAATAAAATTTTTTTTAAAAGTTGAAAATTTTTAAACAGAAATTAAGCATTCACGACGGTAGCAACAAATCAAAAAGAATTCGTCGAAATAATACGTCTACCTCCTCAGCCATTAAACCAAATCAAACATCCGTCAAATCCCTCTACGTCACTCGGTTTTCTACACACATCGCGCTTCTATAACAATCCGTCACGCGAGCAGCTCGCAAAGATTCACGCGAAAGAAACGCGCACACATACACGACTTTGCGAACCGCGTGACTACCTATATATATACGACACGAGCGTCATCATGACTCGACTGTATATACGTGTGGTCGCGCTCGTACCATATAGGCAGTATATATATATGTATGTGCAAACATATAGCCACGACGATTCTTCTGTAGAAGTATACCCGCACACGTCTGCCTGTATGTGTGTTTGTTGTGCGCAATGATGGCTTATCTCTTATCTCCGAGCGAGAAAAAGCGTAGTAGGTATTGCGCGAGCAAATTGAAAAAAGAAATTTCCGATTTACATCTACTCCGCACTGCGAGCAGCTCACATATGGTAATTCTCACTTCCTGCGCGAGCATATAAGCGTGTGTGCGTACGCGGTTTGTGTGTGACCCCGAGAATTTACTGTATAAGATAAGATGCTTCAGTCAAGTTGGCTGTTGCTTTTGTTTCGGACGTTGTGTCATTGAGAGAGTACAGGTCGACCTGGATGCGACCACCGATTTGAATAAGAATAAGAGTTACACGATGTGTATATACACGTCGTTGCTAAATGAATTCCATCCCGATAAACGTCTTCCACCGGCACATTTTATATTATACAGTCTTCAAGAATATATTAACCGTATTTTCCTACAATATATTATCCGCTCCAAAATATATATAATGCTCGTTTCCTCCCATTCCTCATTCTCTCTACCATAACCATGTTTCGGGAAAAATGAGCGCCCTACAAAAATAATCACCCAGCTAAAAGACGAGATATCCCAGCTCACCGACACACGCCTCGTCTCGTTACACTCGAGCTCCAATAACGAAAAAATTGCCCACTCTCCCCAAACTATTACGGCCGCGGAAATTAGGCCGCTCGGAAGAAGAGAGAGAGTGAAAAGACGGAGGCAGCTAGTTGCTGGCGGCACGCCCTTGTAAGAGCGCTCTCGAAGGGCGGCCTTTGAAAATTGGAGCAGAGAGAGAGACGCGCGCTCGTAAAACTCGCTCCCGAATAGAAAATCCACTTCTCGCCGGGTATTCACTTGGCAGCTCTCGCTCGCGCGAGAAAAGAAACTCGCTGTCAATGACAGCCCTGCTATCTTTTTTGCGTTATATGCACGCGCTTGCAGCGAGGATAATAATATGAGATTTCGATCCGATGGCACAGCGCGATGAATCACGCGCGAGTGTGATAAAAAGAGGCCGGCACGTGTATATATAGTTATACCGAGCGCGCGGTTCGATATGCGCGTGTGTTCCTTGAACTTGGCAGAGAAATATTAATGTTTGTGGAAGGCTGGCTGGCTTCAAAGTCTCCGGGGAAAGAGTATATATACGTGTGAGTGAGTGTGTTTCATTTGCTCGCTTGAGCAAGAGCGCGCGGATGTTTTCATATTGTAACAAAGAAACTGGCGCTTGAATAGGTCTATTTTCGGTTTCTGAATACATTAAAAATTTTTCATTTTTTCTAGCGAGGCTAATGAAGCGAGCCACTGAATACGAAATTTTATCTTAATTAGTTGTGTGTGTGGCCGAGGGTATCTCTCTTCTGCGTTTTCAATTCCGCTTCGAAATAATGCTTTATACACGTAGAAGGGTAATTATAATATATATATTACGAATGCAGAGAAATCATGCACGTCGTATTAAATTGAAGTGTGGTAAATTAAAGTATACTTTTGCATTGAACCTTAATTAACTTCCATTCATTTAATTCTAATTTTTCTATGAAAAATTGTTGTATAATTTAATTATCTACATACGCATCAACATGATGTATAATCAGCTCTATATATCTGTCGTTTCCCGGAAAAACCAATTAAGTGACGTGTTTTTCAAAATCGGTTTTATGCATTATTTCTTATCTTCGAACAGTCCTCTATCACGCTATCGTGACTGAAATTCCGAAAGTGCACTCGCTTTCTTGAATCAACAAATGGAAAAATGCTAAAACTTCATTTTTTTCAACATTTTCCCGAAATAACCACGTATCTCTAGTTTTTTTTAGAATAACTCTTGGAAAAACAACATAACTCCACATTTTTTAAAAGATGATTTTCGAAAAAAAACCATATAACTCCACTTTTTTCCATTCAATATCCTGGAAAACGATATAACTCCACTTTTCCTATAAAAGAAACAGACGTTCCTTATTCTTATAAGTGTACCCATAGCAAGATAAGTGTATTAGAAAAAGTACACAGATTTGCCCCTACTAGCTCGCGTGAGAGATTATTCATATTTATCATGTATGGTTACCGAAAAAACAATATGATTGCCTTTGAGACCGGAAAACTCACGTAACTCCACTGAAATTGTTGTCTATTAGACATGAACGCTATTTGGTCTAGTTACTACGGTAAAAATATGTTATTTGGTTTCGTATTTATATTAGACGCAGAGTTGCACTTAATCTCATTTGTCTTGATTTATAACACCGATCCGAAACCTACGAAACTGAAAACTCGATTAACTTGAAATAATGAAAAGTGGAGATAACTGGTTATTCCTGGAAGCTACAGATACATGTATTTTTATCACGCAACATTTACAAACTGGCATTTTACGTTTTACTCATCGACTATCTAAAGAAACAGCATTATCGTTACACCCAAAGCACATCCCAATACTTTCATGTCTCGAATCAATCCCAGAACCATAATTCTTCGCTACAACTTCATATAATAATACGTCTAACAGAAATAACCGATACTCGCATACGCGATACGCACACAAATCCAAAGATTCAAATCCGCGGGTTTAATGCAGACGAGCGGCGGCCTGCAACTGACGTAATGGGAATCGTGCGCGCATAGCTGTCACAATGGCTTGTTATTATTTATTGACGTTAATCCGCGGGGCCGAACAATTGGCGCATCCGCGCGCACGTGCGCGTATAGCTCAGCGCAGCGTCACTTGAGGAAACATCGATGATGCGCGCTCGCTCGTTCGCTCAGCGTTCAATTCCGATATAGCGCATATATACGCGAGTGCGCGCGTTCAAAGGCAGATCCGCTTTCTCTTGTATACGAGGGAATTGTTTAAATTGTTGATTGGGATGTTCCTGGTGTTTTTGATTGTTTATTGATAGGTGAATAATTCGACACGATCATTAATATACGCGGTAATGGAAACGTTGTGTTTTAGTCATGTGTACAATCGAAAATCCTTCTCATAAGTGTATAACTATACTTTGAGAGGGACAAATATATCGTACTATACTAAAGCTTCTTCACTGTGTATTATTCGACAAGTTTCAGGATAAGGCTGAGACTTGGCGCAGCATTATCGGCAAAAACTACTGACTTCTCTTTCGAAACTTCTCGCAGAAAATCCCGTCGAATCCAGAGCGAAAAATCAATATCAAAGGCGGTTGTCATACCTATATAGCCGTGTCGTCGCGCCACTCTTCGGCCAGTGGCTTATCCTGTAGGTCACCGGGCGATCAGTATGTGTGTGTGTGCGGGGGGTCGCATAGCTTCAGGGGATGTCGAAGAGATTTTCTCCTTGCGCCGACAACCGACACTCGCTCGTCGTACGCTTTTACGATACTTCGCATAAAAATTTCTCAAAGATTCGACGAATTCTCTCCGCATTGAGGACTTATCGACAACGACGAAGATCGAGTCGTAGAGATACGGACACGGTGTAGTAGTAGTAGTAGTAGTCGAAAGGTTTAGTCGCAGAGCAGTTGAGATAGTGGATAAGTTTCTTAAAATTGTAAAGGGGTTACGTGATGTCAGGATTTTATCGAAATGGTTGTAGTATTATAATGTAGCTTAAAGAGGGGAAAAAGGGTCACGGTGCAGGTTGTGAAGTAATATATATTTTTTTTCTCAATGCTTTTGTTGGTTTTTCTTTAAATTCCTGCCCGTAAAATTTTGATTGACTCTTGAATTTTATACGCGCTAAAAGCGAACGTAAATTTTGCAATTTCACACTTTAACGGTTGCGCAAATAAACTCCCACTCTATTTTTTTTTTTTTTTTACCTAAATATTTTGATTTTTCATATAGGTAGTACTGGTAATAAACTTCCCACGCTACATACACGTCCAACAAAAAGGTGTGTTAAAAAAATAAAAACTAATAAATCTACTTCTGATAAAACGCAATTCAAGTTTACGGTGTTCACTCAGTGCAGAATTATTACCGTGACGTTATTTTTTCGCGAAGACGAGTTTTATAGGAGAGCCCTCATTTTCAACTCACGAGGAAAGTTTTTTAATTCTCCCGGCAAACATATGGAGCCGTCTGCTTGAGTTTCTCAGGCCCGTATTTACTTTCTTGTTAGATATTTCTGCCAAGGATTTAAATGCGAAAAACCAATATTGGACTCCTTGCTACAGTTTTGAAACTAGAAGCTAACAGTCGTGCGAGGACAAAAATCCATGGCAAATATCGAAAATTCTCATCTTGAGATAACTTTAAAACTACAGTAGCGTTCTTAAACTCTGCGTTATTCTTTATATTTCTTTATATTTTTAAGCGAGTGAAATGTTTATTATAAAAGATACAAGACACGCAAAGGGCATGTAATAATAAGTTACGAAATAGTGGAACTTTGAGTAGTAAGCGAATAATTTCACGCTATGTATACCGTAAAAGCTCTCAAAGTTCCCTAGAAAGCAGCAATAATGAGAGAGTCGAGAACTACACGTGCGCAACAGCCCTTAATTCATTCAACCAAAATATACAGTACCAGGATAGGTATTTCCGTATTTTACACCTACGCAAAATCCTCATATGACAAAGAGAGCAAGTAATTCGACCTCTCGCCGTCTACCAACGTAACAATTCCCCAATTTAAACGATCACATTACCCAATAATTCCTTGAACATACTACCCAAATCCACCCCATGGTCCCGACAAATACGCTCCACATTGTCCTCCCTCCCGACTTCCGTCCCCGTCATCTTTCAACCCCGAGCAATAACGTAATAACCTAGAGCGTGGGTCGACAAGCCGCCACCGTCGGGGGACCGACCACTCTGCGATGACGTAGGCGCAAAATTCATCCGTCGAATATTTTCAGTCGCCACGAGGCGGTTTCCCTTATTCGCCACGACGTAGTATACGCATAGGGATTCCTCTTCCGTCGGCTACGTGATGTTTGACACGCTCATCGTGCCCTCGTGCGTGTTTTTGTGCGGATAGACGCCCACGCGACCGGTGTCCGGCAAGCGAGATATTGTTCCGATCCATCTTGCTTCGACCTTTCGTTTTACAATTTTTGGTGACAGAGGATGAGTGGTATACTTGTCCACTCCTTCTTGAAGGGTATGTTTGGCTTGATTTTAGAGAGTAAACGTAGATGAAGAAACTTTTAAAGAAAAGTTTAAGATGGTTATTGAAATATTTGCTAGTTTAGGTTTGTTTCACTAACGGATAATAAAAATGTTACTTAGCGAAATTCTTTGATTTTTGAAGTTTCCCATTTTCATTACAGCAAATGGCAACCTTGGACGAAGTTCAAAGAAGAGAAGATGACCGAAGCGGGTAATGGGAAAAGTAAGTAAACAAGAAAAGTACGGGAACTTCGGAAAAAGTAAATGGAATAGAAAATAACAAGTGAAAACACAATATAGTAGTGAAAGAGCTGAAAACATCAGTATAGCTAGCGTAGAGGACTCGAAGTTGAAGAAAAAGTTGGAGAGCGTAAAGACGGCTACAGGTATATAACTACCAATTAAACACCTATTGATGTTGTTACTTCAAAAGCTCATCATGAATCAATTCGAACAAACATCGGGATTCAATTTTAATTTATTTACCCAATTTCCACGTTTCAACTAAAAGAAAAGTATATACTCTACACAAAATCTCTTTCAAAGAATCAGAAAGGTCCACCAGCACAATCGCCGCCCCATCCCACCTCTATATTTACATTCACCAATTTCTCTTTTTTTCCTAACAACCCCCATTCATCCCTCACCCAACCTCTCTGCAAAATCATCTTCTCTCTTTTTATCTCCCTCCATCTTTCTTCTCTCAACATCTCTTCAAACATACACACACTTACTCGTGCGGGTCACATGAAGCAAGAAGGGAACAAACTCGCGTCAAGAAGGAGAGAAAAAAAGGAAAAACACTCGTGCGATGCTACGCGTCTCGATAGACGTCTCTTATCGTCTCGGCGCTCTCGACGAAATTGGTCTTGCCGGAACACGCGAAGATAAACCCATTTCTCCTCCTTTGCGAGCTTTCTTTTCAGGACGCGATCGCGCGCAGGCGCCCTGAAGCCGTCCTTCGGGACTCTTCTCTGACTCTTTATCGAGGCGCAAGCCTGCGAGGTGTTCGCGCAGGCATGGGTATATAGTAGCGCAATAATCCGAGGCGCGCTGCGATAAGATTATAGGCCGGGGAGCGTGCAATCTCGAGAAAAGAGATGCCTCGGGTGCTGCTAGCTATGTGTGTGTGTATATATTTTTTTCAGGGAGAGAGGACGTGATGTAGTTTGTAGGGGAGAAGGTGTCTGGCCTTTATTTTGCGCTGGGTCTTTGCGAGCGGATGATGGGTGGATGCGGAGTGTATGCTAGCTTATCATGAAAATGATGTTGATCTGTTTGCAGAAGTGTATCAGTGATGTTTAGTAGCTCTCATTGGGAGAAAAAAGATTCTTTAATATATTATATTAATTTCGAAATTTACAAGATCTAATTCTGTTCTTTATTTAAAAATGTATCCAACATTAAGTTCAGAAAAGTTAGTTCAGTCATTATTATGCTTACTCTGTTGAAAGTTTAGTTCAATATCGTTGTAGCTGCTAGCATGTTCTATTACACGACTTTGAAAGCTCCTATTAAACTCGGAATTCAAATTTACTGTACTTCAGTTATACCATGTATAGGAATATATAATCGATGGAAGCCACGATAACTATAATTTTCGAAGTCACTCTTGCTTCAAACTATCAGTATTTACACGTATTCCAAGAATCAGATCGAGGAAAAGTATTCTCATAATTACAGAACTGTTTTTCTTGAAATGAATTGAGAAACTTATAAAATGACCTAAAAAACAAACCTCTAAAAAGAACGACACGATAGTCCAATTAAACATACACTTAGCTCTACTTACACACACGCTTTTCTCCAGTTTCTTCTCAACTGAATATCGTTTGCCATCGCTTCTGTAAAAGCTGCATACCGCGCGACGTGGCGCTTACGCCTGTGCGGGGCCGATAAGGGTAGGACATTAAAATGAATGATTTGTGCTTGAATTGCAATTACCTGCCTCTGTCTGCTAAGTGCGGTGTTTAAGTGCACTTCAAAGATTGAGGGCGTTTCTGGAATAACAAGGGAAGATACAAGATAACGGATTTATGATGTCGGGCGTCTTTTGAATTTTAATGCGCCGCTGGCCTGTATATATACACGCGCGGGCTCGTAATACCGGTATGTCGGGGTGTAAAAAAAATGGGGATCTCATGAAAGCTGTCTTGTTGCTGGTGTTTTTAAGAATAAATTTATCTTCCATAAAACGTTGCTTACAAAAGCTTGTTTTAAGGAACTTTTTCTCTATCTGAGATTTTGAAATATATAAGAACAAGAGATCAAAATAAATATTCCTTACCCTGATGGATGATGATCGCAGTCGCTTACATCGTTATTGCGCATCACTACCGAACTAGCACACCGACATATACAAAACCGTATAATTCACTACGAGAATAACGATAATAATAATACATCCCAGCTAATGTTTTGATCCTACAGCATTTTCTCCTCTCCTCCCCATCCGAAGCCAAGCGCAATATTTATCGCGGCAATAATTTTTACTTCGCGCAAGTATTTCAATACTGCGCGCACTCTCCTGATATCACGCAGCGCCGCTTGTCCGCGTCTACCGCAAAAAACCATTTTTATGTCCCAGCACGTATAAAAAAAGTCTCATATAAACTGGCTCCACTGCTGCTGCTACTGCGCGACGAAAGTGGAAGTAAAAATATATCAAAGACGAGCGCGTGCGACGGGCAAAAAACATCGTATCGCCGCGTAGGTATACGCTTTCCCTTTTCACAAACTTATTCTTCAGCTCCTTCTTATATCCACGTCTGTGCGATATGGCTGTGTTATAAATTCCGCCTCGATCGGAGAAAATAAAATAAAATCACGGCGTAGTATCGCCGTGGGGGGGAGGGGCTCGTTTGCATTAGTTAGACCCCGCGGGGATGTTTCTTTTTACGCGTTATATGTGTCGTCGCGTGGAGATTGGGGGGATCATATGGCGCTGGATTATGCATGTATGGGCAGAGCAGAGATTGATGGAGACAACCATGTGTGTGTGGCTGGAGTGCGCGGGTCGTTAGTCAGAAGGTCGAGTGCGTGAAACGTGGGCTAATAAGACGTGATGATGGTGACTGAATGATGTGCCAGGATGTTTACGCTCACATGGTTGTTATTTACCCCGAAAGATGATTTTTCCAAAGTTTGTAATTTATCATCTTACACTGAGTTGTTTTTCTCCGTGGCATACCGATATTTTGGCGTGATACAATTTTATTATTATCGGAGTGATTCATGTGCAATCGAATGTCGATTTATCTTGGGGGGTTTGAATATATTAATCGATAATAACATAAAGAATTTCTCTCGCTGCTATTATAATATGCTTTCGATATTCACTGCAAATGTAAATGCGCGTCCGGGGGCAAAAGTTTTAACGAGCATATTCGATCTTCGTAGCAGTGCACTTGAAAACAATATTATATACAGTTATATAAACCAATAATCCCAATTACATTTCCCTCCCGACAACAAATCCAATTCCTCAGACATAAGTACCACAGTGCTCCGAAATCAGGCCACTCCCTCCATCCAAGAAAAACCTCTCCAACCCATCGACCAATCAAACCTATAAAATATTCCATTTTCTCGTATAAAACTCAACCGACGCACAACCATCTACCTCGTCGTTTGAATTTTTCATTCCTCTCGTAACAGCTGGCCTACGTCCTCGAAGTCTTCTCTTCATCCTCCTGGCGAGGCTTGAACGAACCATAGCGTGTATTATATATACACATAAGGAGCGTAGCGCACTACACGCCAGCTCGCGTGCTCGCTCGGAATTTATACGGCGCGTAGTGGCTGCTGGTGCGAGGAGCTTTGAGCGCACCGGCCCACGTTGTTTAGCGATGTTATGCATAGATTATGTAAGATAGCGTGGAGGATTAACGATTTAACGATGGATGTAGCTGGCGACGGGTGGGGCGAGGTAGTTTTTTGTTGTTGTTTCAAATATCGGGATGGGTTCTTTCGGTGGCGCATGTTTACGTATTATGTTGACGAGTTCTTTTATTTGAGAAACTTTAGTTGCCATTTGATGGGTAGAATTAGGTACAGCTACTTTTTTATGCGCTAAGGTTCACATTTAAACTATCAAGTACGTACTTTTATATCACCATGTTGTACATATCGTTTTATCTGGTCTGATTTTGAGAATTCATTATATCCTCAGGATCATATTGTAATCATACAGTTGATCCTCGTCAATTCAATATGTATTCACCGTAATATCGAATTTATATAATCATACAGTCGATCCTCGTCAATTCGTTATGTATTCACCGTAATATCGAATTCACTTCAAGCTACAATACTCCATATAGTTTCTTCTTTTTCCAGTTTTCGAAAATACCTTGGTCGTTAAAATATTTCACTTTCCATTACCAGCCAAAAAGGAATCTTCCCTACGAGAAACATTCGAAATATCAATAGAATGCTTGCAATTCTCAACTTCAAAACTACCTCTAAATTCCCTTTCACCCACGACTACACACATAGCTATACATATTCCTCTAGAGGGATTCACGCCTGCACGTCATATATACATTCAGCGGCGAAAAAATAAATTTCTCCCGGCATAAATACATACGTAAGCGTGAGCGCGCACGCGGGGGATAAATTGGGAGGAAGACGGATAGACGGATACTGCGCCTCGGATGTATAAAGAGGGAGTTCTATAGGGGGGGAGGGCGAGAGCGAAGCATATAGCAGTAGTATAGTACAGCGAGGGAGAGGAAGGAAGGAAAATAGGAGCCCAGCATTCGTGTGACCCACATTTCCTCTTCCTTCTGGAAAGTCTCCGGGCGCCTCATGCACACCCGTATCTTATATATATACGCAGAGAAGAAGAGGAGTAGACGGAGAAAGAAGCGACGGCGGCGGCGACGACGAGAATGGCTACAATCAAAGTTTCGCAAGGACGCGACAAGAAGTGGGAGGAGGGACCGCGCGAATAAATCATCCGAGGAAGCGACGTTCGTCGAGAAGTGGGGAGAAAGAGAGAGAGAGTGTATGTGTGTACGTTGGGCTCGTGCTTTTACCGTTGGATAAAAATTTATCGGAAAAAGAGGAAAAGAATGAGGAAAGAGAAATAAAAGAATTTTCGGCTCGATACACGTCGATTTTATATATCGAAAACGAGGGGGAAAGGGGAAACGCGCCCAGGTGAAGGGGATAATGCGCGCGAGTGAGATTTTGAAAGCTGGACCATCGAATTTCCGCGCAGCCCTCTCTCTTGGATGTAATATTGGTCTTGGAGGACCGTGAATATATAAGTGCAGCAGCGCAGAAGCAGCAGCGGAGAAAATGTCGAGTTCGCGTGCTGTGCAGTAAGCGCGCACACATACGCGAGAGAAGTTTCTTCTCTGAAATTTGTTTTTCATATTCATGGCGAATATATACAGGCTAAAGTATGTAGCTTACAAGCGTGTGTGTGTGTGTCCGACATTGTGTACAAGATTTTCCTCCCCGGAATATCCTTGAATGCGTTATTGCGACGCTGGGATCTCTTGAAGATCTACGACAGTTTGAAAATCGTTCTCGAATTGTGTACATTTATATATATATATATATACGGCGCGAGATTGTACAACGAACGGTATAAATAATACGTAAATAAGGAGGGGGGGAAAATAGCGCGTGTATTCATTGTTATTGTTGATGGAACTATATCTAAAGCACATCTTATCCATTCGTATCGTGCACCGGGCCAATCAGCAATATTCCACTCTATTCGCCCCTCGGAAGAACTCTCGAAAATTAAACTATCCGGCGTAATATCCCTTCATCCTCCAATTTCCAAAATCGCACATTCACAGACCCCCTTAGAGCTACAATATATACTACTACGCCTCACTTTGTAACAGACGCGCTTATCCTCCATCGCGTTTTCATTCCTCATAGCACGACGTATACATATATATCCACCCTACGATCTCTAACTGCCCGGAGGGCTACAATTCCCCCCTCCCCCCTCCGTGGTATATACACGTGCCGACCTTCTCCAGTGGCACGTGGAGGCCATAGTAGCCCCCGTTTTTTTTCTTCTTCTTCTTCCGCAGCGCGGCCTCTGACGTCGAGATTTTTCGACGAGGGTGCGGTGGCCTGGTACTAGCGCCACGCTATTAGGAGAGAGAGAAAGAGGGGAAGTGTGTATGCGCAAGGTCAGGGAGCGCACTCGCTAGTGGGCTTCATTTTTTTCTGTTCGGAGGGGTTCGACTTTATTAGAGCGTGCAAGCGATGGTTGTGGATATAGGTGGGCTATTTCTGGGAGGGGGAGCTGAAATTTCTCGCATTTTTTTGATTAAAATGGTAATTGACGCGCGGAGGTTTATATATATAGGCGCGGGCTTTTTCAATCTTCATAAAATGGGATCGGCTGTGTGTATATATATAGTTTGAGCGGGATTATGGTTATTGAGGTGGGTCAGTTGGAAAAAATTGAGGCAGACCGATAGGCCCCCGATCTCGCTCTGAAATAATGACGGAATAATCTGTCTAACGAATGATGTGATAAGTTTTAATAATAAATAACCTTACCGATGGCAAGCGTATTGGAAAAAAGACTAATACCGCCGTTAGTCTTCACGACGACAATTCATTCTTACAAAAATGGCAGGTCACCCTCAATTCTTTTCTTTCTTTCATTATCCCTTATGCCTACCTCAAGACAAGAAAAATTCCCCGCACTTTATTAAAAATTAATTCCCTTCCAAACCGCCTACCCGTAATTCTTATAGCCTCCTGACCCACATCCCATCCAGCAGGAAAACTATCACCACCACCATCGTCGTCATCACCATCATCATTATCTACTCTTATCAAAACAGCTTGACCTCGCCTGCGGGCAAATTGCGGCGATTCAATTAGTTTCACGGCTCACCTATAAAGATGATCGCTCGCACGCCTACGCGTGCGCTGCAGGTAATGGCCGCGCGCTAGGGATGATGATGAGGCGTAGAACGCGTGCGTAGGTGGTTGTAGGTAGATAGAGAGCAAGGGAGGTCGGTAGGTTTGAAAAGATGAGGCAGGAGACGCCGAAGGACGAGTGATTTGTGAGGGTATGGGCTGGGGGAGAGGAAGGAAATGGTTGGAAAAGTGTGAACGGGGGGTTACTAACTTTGTTGCTTTTTCATGTGGAGTTGAAAAATCGGGGTGATATTGCGTGTTGTTGTCCGACACGTCGGGGCTCGTTCTACTGAGCGGTCCTTTATTTTATTTTAAATTTTAAGTTACAATACATATTTCATTTTAAAATGCCTTATATTATATATAATGTAATGATGTCTTCACAAGTCCTTCGTAGTTGCTATACGTGTAAGGAAATTTTTTCTAAAACGCCTACTTTTTTACCTCTTAAATCAACACCCTTACTTCCATTTATTTTTTCTCTTTTAAAGCCAGGGCACAATGATCGTCCCGATCCCCCTCTACATCCTCCCCTAAAAAAGAACTCAAACATATTAAACTCTAAAAATACACTATGCCACCTCCCGTATCACTCAAAGTAAAGAAAAAAAAAACATTCAATTTCACACGTGTCAAGCCACCTTCATCCCTCAGCTCCCAGTTTGTTTTCCGGATTCGCACGCATATACACAGGTACATAAGCATAATCCCGATCAGCGAATACGACGTATACACGTGATATACGGCTCTCCCATAGGAGCATCCTTATACCCTCTTCCTTCTTTCTCCCACAGGAACCCGCGCGCGCCGTAGAAGGAGAAACGCGCGAGAAGGAAGAGATATCGACCGGTGGACTCCACCCTCTGGCCGTGAGGGTAAATCGTCACACCTGCGAGACAGCTTCGAGAGAGACGCGAACAGCTCCCCTGAATGTTTGACGATGAGCGGTCGTCTACTGCTGTGTGTATAGCGTCTATTTTGGCCGCCGCCCCCCTCGCGGTAATCAGTCAAGGGCAGATCGGCATATAAATGCGGAGAAAGTGTTTTTCCGAGAGGGGGTGCAGGTCTGTATTTCTGAAATGTTTCCGGATGGAAAAGTACCGAAGGGCAATTCTTTGTTTGTGCGGTTCAAGGTTTTGAGAATCATTTATAAAGGGAAGTACGGGGACGGTGGGGAGGTTGTCGTACACGAGAAATTGAATTATTTCGAATGACTTGTTGTGGACGCACGCGGCTGAGGTGGCGATTGTAGGAAGTATAAATAGAATTGTTTTATTTTGGAAGGGGTATGAAATTGAATGAACGATATCAGAGGTGTTTTTTTATGTGGAAATATTCACGTTGGTAATGAAATTTTGGTGATGGTGAGATCAGTGTAGAGATTACGTAGAGCATATTAACGTCTAATTTATTCCTATAAGAAGCCTCGTTTTTCATCCATACGCCATTATTTTTTGTTACACTTCAAGAATTCCGCAACAAAAAGAGAAGAGCGTGCAGAGAATGAAGTAGGAGAACGAAAATAACTACCGTAATAAAAAGCTCGATAATACTCATCATCATCGTATACACACACACATTACTCCAAATCATCGCTCGCTCATATATCATCGAAAAATTTAAAAACCAAATTTCCAACACCCACAATCCCGACAAACAACCAAGAACACATTTTCCCCTCGCACAAGCCCTTCTCGCGTCATAAATCTTCCCTCTCTCTTTATCTCTCTCCATGCAAACCGTTGCAGCGCTCTATAATACGAAAGAGCTCTTTGCGCAGAAAGCTTTCGAGCGCGTATATAAGGTCAGCGCGCCATGACGATGATACAATACAGTATAATGACAGCAACGCAGAAAAATGGACAAAGCTCTTGCCCCTCGCATACACGCACACTGGTTCGCGAATATATACACGCGCAGAGACCGAGAAATACAAATAAATAACGGCAAAAAGAGAGCGAGGAAGGTATAGGGAGGTGAGATTCAAGAGCGAGAGGAGCGAGAAAAGAGAAAAAGGGGTGGAAGTAGGGGGAGCCAGGATTGAATTGAGAGACGGGTAAATGGGCGCGCAGCAGAACTCTCGTCGCGAGCGACTCTCACTCTCTCCCTCGCCAGCGCCGATCGATAGCGTAACCTATTAACCCAGTGCTGGAGTGCGCCGGCGCACGATGAGAACCACCCCTCCCCGCGTGTATCTCCGTATACGTGTGTACTCCCTCTCTTGCTCTGTACCCGTGACGTCACGGGATATAAAGCGGAGAGGGGGTGCGGAGGGATACGCGCGGTGGGATACGAGCAACAGTTTTATTTTAACGGTCCCCGAGATAAAGGTATTTGCGCGGCGCGCGGAGAGGGGAAGGCCACAGCGATATGAGGGAAACAGGGATGCCTTAGAAGAGGAACGATGCTTTGTTTTTACGGTTATGAATGGTGGGAGAGGGGGAATTAATTGCGCGCTGCTGGGAGGAGGCGTGCTGTTGCAAGCGGGGTTATAAGATATTGCCGCGTGCACGGTGTCTGGTATTTTGTGTTATGGGCGGTGGAGGTAGATTGGTGGTGGACGTGGGACGGTGGGTTCTGATTGGTGTGGGTGAAGAATTTTCTGGGATAAATAAGAGACGATAAAGTGGTTGATGATTTTGTGGTTTTTGTCTGTAGTTTTTAATGAATGTATACGGGAAGCTTGATAAATTTTTGTAAAACGTGTTGGAATTGAATCGCCGTAAAAAATATTTTAAAAAGTCGGAGACTTAACCATATATATTTTTCGAAATAAATCGGTGCAGATTAAAATTCCCTTCAGACGCCTGTTTACAGCAACCCTTCCCCTTCCAGCATAACAAAAGCGACAGGACCACCGTCGTCACGGCGTTGCACATACACATCGCGCGATATTCCTCCTCTTCCTCCTCTCTTCCACTGCTTTTACACACATACACATGTTACAGACGCGCTTTCCCAGGTGCACCCATATACATGCGCGCGCTCCCACTCTACCCCCATGGCTATCCCGCTATCGATTAACTGCTGCGCACGCGGAAGGGCTTTTTCGGCTCGAGAGTCTGATGTATACTGAGCGGTGGGAAAAAGTCGAAAGGTCGGCGATTCTTCCTTCGATGGCGAGGCGGCCACGTGTAGAGAGATTAGAGAAAATACCAAGCGAACGCTTCAGTTGCGCGTGTGTGTATGCGTGTTTTTTCGCGTGTTTGCGCGCGGTTAATGGATCTCGGGAGTTCTTTTGTGAGTGCGAGTCGAGTGTATAAATACGGGGCACGAATGTTTGATGCTCGTTGGGGGTGGAGGAATGTACACGCGGCGTTCCGTTGCCGCTTGTTTGCGGATATTTTGGATTGTAAATATTGCGGGGAGCGGCGAGAGAGTTTGCGAGAGCCAGATTGAAGTATGCTCCTCCTGCGCGTGCTGGAGCTAGTCTACTCTTGATAGAATTTAGCTTTCGCTTTAATATAAAGTAAATAAGTGAATTTACGAGACGCCTGTGTTATATATATCCTTGGTAGGGAAGTTTATAAGTCGAGATTAATAGATCCCAGGAATAAAAAAAAAAAAGAAAATACGAAACTTCTTTCCTCGGGGGGGAGAACAGCAATCGAGCGAACCCTCTCTCATATTTGTCGTCTGACCTGTTCCAGGCATTATCTACTTTTTTTCTGGGCCACGCGGGTACAGAGGGGTGAAATAGCCGGGCTCCGATGCCGCCACACACGCGTGGATTACTGGAAATGACGTTCTTCCTAGGGCTGCGCGAGAGCAAGATAATACAATATTTCTGTAATTATTGTTCTCTCTTGTCTTGGTATTGTCAGTCAATATGAAAAGTATTATTGTTTTGTTTGGAAGTATGAAAAGTATTATTGTTTGTTAGTAGGATACAATAGTACAATAGTTGACTATTTAAAAAGGCATAAGCCCAAATAGTGGGGGACATGAGGTCCATGTAGAAGAGGAATTAGTCACGCAGACGTGCGACGGTAGTGGAGTCGATTATTTAATAGATTCTTTAGCCCAAATAGCTTGTGGGCGGGAGGCCCACGCTCAAAAAGGAGTTACACAGACGTATGACAGTAAGAGAGTGGATTATTAAACAAGTCTGCATAACTGCACAACTGCTTCTTTTTGCGTGAAACTTGTCATCTCCGGCTATTCGGGTTTAAGATTTTTTTAAATTATCGACTGCTTATTGTCGCATGTCTATGCAACTCTCATAATTTTCGAGGACCTTCCGTCACCTGGCTCTTATTAGGGTTCATAAATTGTTAAAATAATCGCTTGCTTATAGTAGCACGTGTGCGTGCCTTCCCCTTCTACGTGGGTCCCGTGTTACCCGGCGATTTGGGTTTAAGAATTTTTTAAATAATCGACTCGCTTATCATTGCACGTCTATATAACTCCTTTTTATGAGTTTTTTAAATAATTGATTCATTCACTAACACACGCTTCTGTAGCTCCATTTTTCGCGAGGACCTCGCACCCCTTGGGTATTTGGTTCCAGACCGTTTAAAATGATTCACTCTTAAAAATGTTCTTAACATTATAAAACCTTTGCGATACAAATTTTCTAAATTTTGAGAATAATGTAACTGAACGTAATTTAATATACAAATACATTAGATTATCAATATAAAAACAATAAAATTTCGGCACAAGTATAAATAAATGTCAAATTTGAAATTTGATTTTTCCCGCCATATA
>UXGD01003166.1:0-21657 GCA_900474315.1 Torymus auratus | reverse complement strand
ACTTTGTTTAATAACTTTCTAATGTGGATTTTCGATCTACACGAGGCAAGGATGTGGAGAGATTATGTTTTCGATTCTGGCCTCCCAGAGAACAAAATTCTCTTACAAAATAGTCAAATTGATTGTCCTGAACGTTTCGAACTCTTTCAAAGACATATCACAGGGGATACCTAACTCCAATGTTGGTTTTCACTGTGCAGTAAACAAAATTAGTAGATCATGAAATCTTCTTCCTATAAATCTAACTCAAATTCATATATTTTTAGGCAGCTTTAAAATTCGACTTACATCTCTTACGAATATTAAATATTCAATCTTACTGTTGAGTTATTGTCCGTTTAATTCATACAAATAAATAAATAACCTCAGTTCTAATCAATAAACACAAGTGGTTTGTATAATTTTCGTATCTAAAACTTGGACACATTTCATGGGCATTGCGCAACTAAAAAAATCTTAAATCGTTTAACTTTAGTAACGTAATGTATAGTTATAGAAGAAAATAAAAATTATCTAGAGCAATCTAACTTTTTTGCCGAAACACGATTACTGTAAACATAGATCACATTTTTAAATAAACTGGCGAGTTCACGCATGCTTCGTGCGCTTCATTTCTTCTTGCTAGGAGTTTAAAATTCAAATTTAGAATTACAAACAGTTATTTATTAATTAAAAAGAATATTAAGTTCTTATATTTTGATTTTTGCATAATATTAACCTCAGCAGTAATATTAAAAAATATTTAATTTAAAGTTTAGAAATTTTAAACAATTAAAATATTTTTATTCAATTTTTTTTTAAATTCGAAGTCAAAATATTTAAAAATCCTGCCGACTTTTAACTAATCGCGTATCATCTTGATGGTCATCACTTATTTTGGTTTCACTTTCTGCTCATCACTTTTTGAAGGTAGGAGAGATAGTGAACTTTTTTTGAATTCAAACAAAAAGCTATTTAAACGACGAAATTCTTATGAGAAAAAAATGTGATACATTTTGTTGAAATAGTAAATTAACATACAATAAACCAATTAGTACAGTTAGTTTTTTTGGATACACAGCTGCCCTCTAATATTCAAAGATTCTATACTTGACTGTTTTAGTTTGTATTGTACCTAAGTTCTTTTATAAAAACACAGCAAATTTCTTATTCAACCAGTGTTAAACCTCAGTTGGGTGGTATGAAAAATCATCTCAATCTATTTCTATCCGAACAGCTTGAAGTTTAAAAAAAGCACACAACAGCTCGACTACAATTGCTTGCCCAATTTGCTTAAATACTGTATGGCAAATTCTAAAAGTCAGCCGAAATTCCGCAGGTCTCTCGAGCTCCCGGCAGTCATCATGCATTCAATAACTCTGGAATGCCTCCCAAGCACCATAACCCGTGCATATTCGCGACCGAGCGATTGGAGTCTCTAATTTCACGTTCAACGATCTCTACTCACGCCGGTAATTTTGAGTTTCCTGATATACCTCCTTTACGGTGCACGCGTGCACGCGCGCTGCTTTTCTCTGAGTAAAAGTAAAAGAGAGCGCACCCGCGCACCGCTCGCTCACACACATACATATATATATACGCATACACATTTATATACATAGACTATACACACTCTCGCTCTCGATATAAGCACGGCCATTGCCAAATCCCGCATTGCCGAGGCATTGCCAAACGCGTGCTGGCCTTTTTCGCGTACTTACAGCGCTCGTGTGCGCTGTCCCCATGTCAAAGAGGACTGGCTCTATACTCTCTCCCTCTCTGATGGATAAAGACGCGTGGAATTATTGATTGAGCAAGGGCTATTTTGATGTATCATATAGACACGGTCTAGATCACCCACATTTTTAGCGTTGACCAACACGGATGCACAACAATGACAGGCTTGATTATATACTTTTCTTCCTTCTTTGGTTAAGCACCTTGCGACAATTTTTACAAACTGCTAATTGAATATGGACGTTGACTTTGGCTTTCTAAAAACGCTCAGTTCGAACGCTGCTGAACATTTAAAAATATGACTAGCGAGTTTTTTTCAAAAAGGTGTGTGTATATGCCTTCTCGCGGTAATAAGCTTGAGAAGGGTCCGTAATTTATCTTAGCGCTGCACGGCGAGTTGAGAAAAAAGCGATGGATATATCGGGAACTAAAAAATCGTGTGACCGCGATTGATCATAGCGGTACTTATGTGCCGCCCTCAAGCTGTCAGCAAAAATTTGCTGCCGCCATTCGACACGATAATTTTCAAACGACAAAATTGTATACGAGTAATGACTTGTAATTTCTGTAATTGTGTCCTGGTTGAAAATAATTCTTAAGACAAATTTAGTTATTTTTACGTTTTTATTTTCTTACAATATATGTCACTCAAGATTGTGCAAAGTATCATCTTTGCAAAGTATTATAATGTTTTAAAACTAAGTTGATCGATTCTCTATCACATAATACTGACGAATAATACTTTTCTTAAAAAATCTACTAACCAGCTTGCTTAACCTATTTCACGGATGTATAAGTTACACGATATCATAAATAATAACATAAATCTGTAAACAAAAAATAAAATATTTGCATCACATGTTTTCAAGCAATAGGTATTATGTATAGATAAACTAGACAGGGTGTCTGTTTTCCCCTGTCCGTTTTTCCCAGATTGTGTGAAATAGAAATAAATAAACGATCTCTGATGTGTTTCAAATATAATTTAATAGTACAGATGAAAAACATGTTCAAATTTTTACCTTGGTGAACTCGAATAATATTCTATAAAAATCGTTGTTTACATAACCGATGTTATTGCTGCGAGCGATAATACCTGTACGGTTGAAAATTCCTAGGTATAGTTTATACCCAAAATATTGCACATGACCGTTTGTCCGGGTGTGCCCTATATATATTCAAATTTCTTATGATATATATCAATGATATGCGAGTTTCGTTAAAGAAAAGTTTGAAGAAGAGTTAAAAATTTCGTCTAATTTTATGAAGTTATTTTTATGTTTAAATAAGATATTTAAAACTCATTTTGCGATACATGCAAAACTATTACTGAAGCAGAAATTTTATAGTTTACTATTAAAAAGTTGAATGATATCTAACATACCTAATGAAGTAAAAAGAAACATGCTAGTATTCATATATTCAAATAAGTATACATTCACTTACTGAGCGGAAATTCGCACACACTACCATTCAAAGTTTTCGGAATTTTATGGTTTCCACCTTTCGCGCAAAAAGTTACTGACTGCTTAATCTGAAAGAATGCAAATATTTAAGACGATAAAATACTGACACTAATTGAGGTGAGAAAAACAGAAAGATTATAGTTTAGATATATCGCGATCGTGAAATTCGAAGTAGAAAATGATAGGATCCAACCCGACGTATTTATTGGAAATAGCCGGGCACGTCTACAAATACTATATTTGAAATTTGGCATACCGATCATATTGTCCTGGCTATTGCTCTAGTTGTAACAAAATTATTTTCGGAAAATATGCAGAGCACATTCTAGACACATATTCTTGTAACATTTTTTAGAATCAAGAATTCTTAGACATATATTTCCACTTAGGGAAAAGTTTTATTTTTATGTTTTCGACATATATTTTAAATTTATAAATAATTCCAACAGCTGCACACGTAATCACCGCTTTGTAAAATAATAAAACCATAATTTAATAATAATTTTAATAAAAAATTTTGTAATTAATGAAGCGTTTTTAAAAGTGTATGTAATTGCGTATATATATTATTTGAATGTTGTTCTTTGATTCTGAGGGAATACGTTCAGCTGCGAGGCTTTCTCGAAAACTTGTTTAATTCAAAATAAAAAATACTTGCTACGCAGAGGCATCCTGCATTCGAATGAACTGAACCTTCCGTAGAATCACAATTCACATGTAGCTGTAATCCGGCGAAATATACGAAATGCGTTATAGGCGTTGGCCAACGTCATTCGCGCGCGGGGGCCGTGAGAAGAATCGCGCGCCAGTGGGGCGTATTCATAATACACACGGCGTACGCCATATTGCAGTGTACACGCGTTCCTGCGCATTAACGAGGACCATGAGGCGATGATCCGTATTTTCAATTGCGATGCTAATTAATGATTTGCTGATGCTCGTACGTGCGTTCATAGGTATTCTGTGTATAGACGGCGACGTAATGACGAAACGCGAATAGTCGATTAATTCGAAATCATTCCGGCTATTTTATTTTTATAGCCCCGCCGATTAATTAAGTGACGCCTGAATTAACTGTGTGTCCTGTTTCAGTTTTGAGGTGTATCGATGAAAATAGCTAAGTCAATCACATGTAAACGATATGAAGCAGTTCTACTTTAGTTCATGATTGATAATAAAATTTTGCTATCTTATGTATTGAATAAAATAATATAGGTATATGAAATATTGACTGTGATATTTTATCGCTACACATATAGTTGTGACGTATTCAGTTGTGCAGAGAAAGTTTATTATCACTGTAATGTAATGCATCTCTCTTTTTGTATACAAATATGAATAATGCCTACTCCATTCTATTCAAAGTAAATTAATATTTAACATTAATTACTACGTATATCAATACATACTATAAAAATAACGTAATTTTATAATTTTACACCTTTTTCTTTTAAAAAATAATAAAAAGTCTTTGTTTCTAGTCATAATTCCAGGAAAAGTTACAGGCCAGAAAAAGGGAACATTTATGAGGATACTACAAAATTAACTTTTTTTAGTTTTTTAGTAACTTGTTATAATTATAATAATTGATAATCTAATCCACCCATTTACATGAGGTCTTTCGAGGATCATGTTCTTTTCGTTTTATTTTAATTTTGACGCACAAAATCAAAAGCTATGACGGAATTTGTGGCGGACCAACACTGGGCATCTCTCTCCAAAATATACAATTCCGATAATAATATAGAAGTATTTGTTATAATATCGTTTCCACACCACGTAACGGTATATATCTTGGCGGATTTTTTAATATAAAATAATTCTTTGACACGCTGCAGATTTGATTTAAAAAAGTTAATTATTGGAATTGAAATAGGTACTATTATTTGAATTCTTATTTGGATTTTCATAATGCGAAATACGCATGTCATTAAAAAATTTTATGAAGAATAAATAAAACGCTTGCCTCTTTGACATGAAATGATCATAAGTCATATGAATTTTAAATGCACTTCAAACTTTAATGTAACTTTCGCTCTCATTGAAATCATATAAATTAAATGTCGCACAGACAATTTCCGTGTCTCACGGTGGAATCTATTACTCACCTAAGCGTTGCACATTATCGTTCTTAACGATAATTTACCCTCAACTATATGGAAAATAGGAAATTGTGAACAATTTTCATTTCTCCTGTTCCTTTGTGTCATCCTAAATACTTCCTATTACAATACTCGCACTCATCAGGCCGATATAATAACGACATTTACTATGATTCTCGAGATTGCCCACGCCTTCTCAAGAGCCGATCTTTAGCGTTACTCTCTCACCGTTATGCTGGCTCGAAGTTCCCTTTCGCGCGGCATCAATGACGAGCTGCGGCTCCGCTTTGAATGGATGAGCAGTAGCACGTAATTATGATGCTGCACATAGTAATGGGATAGCTACAGTTGAACGCGGGAGCACGCAAGAGGCACGTTACACTCGATCTTAATTAAACTTTTAAGGAAAAATGGTCATTCAGCGTTGCCTCGTATTGCATAATCGAACATTGTAGGTAAATACTTGTTATTTTCAGATGATTTCTGTATGCTACTTTTCTGAGTGTTTCTATTATCACGATATGTAAATAAGCTATTATAATCACAAAATTTTAATTTGTTAAAAAGTTGTTGATTAAAAAATGATTAAAAATCTTATTTTAAAAGTACGATTTTAACACTTTCTAACATACAATAGAAAATTATATATAGTATATTACGCACCTAGGGAGTAAAAATAAAGAATGTCCCAGATCGCATGTAAATTGTCACCCGAGCCGAAGGCGACATTTTTTATTTGCTCCCGTGGTGCGTGTACGATTTGTTTGCCTGGCGAGGCTGTAAATACAACCTTTGCGATCGGGCGCCGGGAGCAAAAGTGGTACTTTAGGCCCGCTAGGCAAAAAAATTTTATATTTTTTTATAAGGTTTTTATTCCATATATGGGCAAATCCATGGAACTTTTAACTTTTATGTGACTCTTTTTTTAAAGTAATTTACTGCTGCTATTCAAATGCCGTGCAGAGCACATAAACGGGACATGGTGTAACATCTTCAATTTGTACGTAGAAAACCAGTCCTGCAATATGTATTAGTTTGCCACGCACGGCACAATGCAGAGATGCGTAAAACTGTGAAAAAAGGTTCAATTTTCAAAAAGTTACTTTTTTTGACAGTTTTCTGCATCCTTGCATTGTGCCGTGCGTAGCACACTTATATAGATTACAGGACTGGTTTTCTACGTACAAATTGAAGATGTTACACCATATCCCGTTTATGTGCTATTATCACGGCATTTGAATAGCAGCAGTAAATTACTTTAAAAAAATAGTCACACAAAGGTGAAAAGTTCCATGGATTTGCTAATATATATATGACTTATGAAATAGTATATTACGTACCTAGGATGGGAAAATTTTGGACAGTCCACAGCTCGTGTAAATTGCCACCCGAGGGTGACAAACACGAGTTATATGCTGGCCAATTTTCCGCCCATGGTGCGTATACTATTTTTCATGATACCCGGGCCGAAAATACCATTTTCGCGTTTTCTAGCCAGGACGGTAAGTGATACTTTCGGTCAGAGACTTTGGATGCGACAAGAATAGCGTAAAAAAATATAATTGTTTTAGATCTCTAATCTATGATCTAACAATTAATGGAATCCTAATTATAGAGGTTTCTTCAGAGTTGCAAATGCAGTTTAATGCTAGTTGTACCAGAGATCTATAGTATAAAAAATTAATAATATTTGTAATATAATAATCAATGTTATCTACTATAAAAATGCATTTACAGCAGATATTGCTCTATTAAAAAATAATGAAACAAATACTGTTATTAAGAAATTATGCAACAGATGTTTAATCCCATGACCTTTGTCATTAAATATGATTTAACAGAGTGCCCAAATTACCAAGAAGGTCATATGAAATTAAATAAAAGTACTCAATTTTCACGTGCATTATTTTATACAAAAAGTGTAACTTTCTCTAATCCTTATAATGCAATCCCATCATCTCACATTATATATTATATGATCTAATAGTTTATAGTATTAAGAATAAAATGAAAAATGTAGAAATTTATTTTATTGTGGAAAGCAAATTTTTTCTAAATAATTCCATGTAAAATTGTTACAAGTAAAACTGTGAAAAACAATGAGTTTGCCAATTCAACCCTTGTAAATAATCCGCGCTACATTTATAGCACTATACAAAAATGGGTTCCTTATAAGTCATTCTAAGCCTCTTCTACGAATTACTACTTCGAGACAGCAGTTCAATACACCTTGGATTTTGTAAATTTCCATTTTATTCGCGTGAAAGAGATACAGGTATCAAGCAGCTACAGAATAGAGTGTTTTATAATTCATAATATTCCGAATTGCGACGGCTGCTGCAGGGCACATTGAAACAGCGTCTAGAAAATCAGTTGCTTTGCTCTCGACGTCGCGTAAATGCTTGGGGAAAGTTCGTCTATTCGCCCAACCAGGAACCTCGCGAACTCTACATTCGTCCATATTCCCCACCAGTACTCTCCCACTGAGCCGATAACGATGATTCAGTTATACGATGATTCAACCATGAAGGTGAAGAAAGTAAAGTAGATGCGTATATATGTGTATCGTTAGTTTGTTATAGGAGGGCAAGAGGCACGAATATGCGTAAACGCCAGCATACAAATGGAATTCAATGCCTTCCGCGAAGGCCATTACTCCGATTACCTTATTTCCTGCAAGCAGAGAAATGCATACAGATGATATATGTGTGGGTCTAGGTGGGTCTTTGCGCAAGTCAGCTTGATTCTCTCTTGCGCGTTGTATATTATCTCTCGTTTTTTAGGCAACGTCCTGGTAAAGCGATGTTTTTGGAGCAAACTTCTTTTATTTTATTTATAAAAATTCACAGGAACTGAAATTATACAGCAAGTTATAGAAACTCCAGAATAATTGGACTTCATGCATGTATATTCGTAAAGAATTTATTAGTTTGATTTTGTCATTGACTTTTATTTGAATAAATTTTTTTAAACCGAAATTTATCCTGTACAGTAATTTAATAAAATTTGTGTATAAAATCTCTTAACCGATCAACAACAGATTGATAAGATCTTACTCTAGTTACTTCGACTAATCAATCACAGAAGTACGAAAAACACTGTTTTTGCACTATTTTTTATCTGAATACAATTTTAGTTACCTTGTAGATTATAGATAATCGCTCAATAGTAATTAGCTTACTGATGAATTGAAGATTTTGTTGTGGACTTTACTGAATAATATAATTAATATTATTTTCTGATTTACTATTTTCTTCCGATTTACCTATAATCCCTGGTGGAAATCCAAAACATTTTATAACATAATAATTGACCATTTATATTGGAAACTTGCTATAAAATGGGAATTCCTCTTGTCCAGTTTCTGGCTCCTGGTAAAACGCCTTTTCTCCCATTATTTGGCTATTTAAACAATTGAAAAATAGAATGAGTGTTTCGAAGACATTCACAAGCTTGTTCTTGAATATTTTAAAGGTATTAAAACTGATCAGTTTCTCTAGTTTAGAAATGGCTAGTAGAAGGCTTGCTGTTAATCAGATGGAGAAATAAAAGTTTTGCTGAATTATTCATAGAAAGAGTACAACAAATGAGTTTTTAGTGAATGTTATTTAGTTATATTTTGGTAAGCCACCCAATGCACTTTAATGCTCTTTCATCAAAGACAACATTAGTAAGTAAATAAAATACCATTATTTTGTTGTGACGTAAATCTAGGAAATGGACAAATAATGGTAGAAAAATCGTTTCATCATAGCCATTAATTAGCCAGATTTAGTAGTTATTTTCTCATTTCTTGATCATTTCACATAGATGAATTTCTAGCAGGGAGTTTATCATTTTATATTGGAGTTAACTTTTGAAAGTGAAATTAGCATTTTCTTGACCTTATAATGAACAAAATTTTAAACGTGTAATTATAGTCTTAGTAACACAATATTTGATAATGCTCTATTAATAAATACGCTATGTAACACATTGGACGGAATTAAACTATTTAAAATGAAATAAAAACCTTTTTGAGCAATAACATGATTTTATAAATGTTCTCATCGATTATCATTATGGGACTATAATAAAAACTAAAATTCTGCTTATTAAACAATACCAAAGATTCAAGTCAAAATACAAAAAAGAATTGCAACTGTGAGGCAATTTCAGTGATTTGGCAATCAATAAATTTGAATTAAGTACTGAGAACAAAATGTTTTGACGTAACATCGTATTTGTCTACAAAATCTTAATGAAATAAGCAACAAAAAATACTGTAACGAAATGCGAATCGGCTACATTGTGTCTGTCCTCCTGAGAACAAAAAGCCTCCGAATTATTAAGAAATAAACACCTTTCTCATTTTGAATAACATTTCGCTACACAAACGCGCTAGCTCCCTATACGTTTCTTCCTGAAACCGCCGATAAGAATCGCCGTTCTCCTTTCGTCCATACAATGTGCGCGCCTTTTGATTTTACACAACAAGATATTCTCCAACAAAAACGCGCGTGATTCATCGATATCACGCACTCACACACATACACACACACCCACACACACACATACACACACACGCACACACACATACACACTGCCTCGTACTTCTTTTTTCGCCCTGTCTGAAGCAGAAAAGGGAGAGAGAAATTATTGCACTTCCGGATCGCTCGCGGGGTCGCGTGCACGCGCCGTCACGGATCACAATATCGTATTATGTGTATAATACCTGACGTTCTCCAGTCTGTGTAACAAGATTCGACCCTGGTACGTGCAGCTATCTCGTTTTGGTTCCCCAGGCAGTGCTTTGCTCAAGCTGACGTCACGTGGCTCGTGTGCCACCGGCCCACCGCCGCGGTTACAACAGCGCGCGTGAGCCGAAAATTAGGATTAAGTAAACGGAACTCTCCAGACTGTCCATTGTTGTGTTGTATTCGTCGCCTCATTCCTTTTGTCCGTGGGCTTATTTAAAATGTTTTGGAATGCTTCGGGGCACGAGTGTGCGTTTGCTAATTGGGTGAGACGAAATTTGAAGGATACATATACACATATGAGAGTTGTAATTGAATAGTTATTTTTCAGCGTGTCGATCGATCACCCGCTCATAGCTCTATTTAGGCACCAATTGTTTTTTTATTATATTTTTTGTATGATATTCTAATAAAATTAAGTGTTTTATCGACTGATACTATCACATCGCGTTAATTGAATCTTTGAGACTGTACAACACCTTGAGCTACAAAAAATAAAGTAAAATTAAATTTCTGCCAATTGAGATATTAATTCATAGTATTTTTTCTACCTATTGCAAAATTATAACATTAAAGTAAATTTTAATTAATTATTACATTTTTTACTCGGATACATAGTTAACATATTATTATACAAAATTTACTGGAAAAATAAATTATATTTTTATAACTAAATTATAACATTTTACTGAAATGTCAAAGACGATCCAAGCTGGAAAATGAAATCTTAAAGCATTTTGCGACTCATTTTCGTAAATCACACTGTATTAGAAAAATTACAATCATGTATATTATACTTTATATGCATTTAGCTACAATGTCTAATATCATACGATTGTTCGAATTGTGTACCAGGGAAATCATTTGCATAGAGCATGAGAAAATTGCATGCGATATGAAATGATTTCCCAGTATGTATTCATATAAACTTCATCATAAAATATACAAATTAAGATTGAAAGTGCACCTCCAAAAATTATTTCTCATTGCAAAACAATTGGCAATTAAAAGCATTATTCCATGTTACTGTATCTTTCAAAAGAATACATCAGAATTTTTCTAGGGCAAAAATGTGTTTTCAGTTTCAATAAAAAAAACCTCCTTTTACTCAATTCTTCTAAGGTCAGATACACTTGTGGTATTATCGTTTCCACATTCGTTTACTTCGTTTGTCAAAAAACCTATATGCAAGAATATTTTGCTTCCTTCTAAAGGAGACTTTGTGTTATTACAAAAAAAAAAAATAAATAAAAAAAAATAATAGTAATGTTATACAACATTTGGAACCGAAGTTGATTATTTTTAGTAAATTTCTGTATGAATGTGAATGTGTGGATGTGTGGCTATGTATGCGTGCATGCATGACGAAATCTTCGTGAAAACTCAATTAACGATTCACAAAAAAATTAAAAATTCTTTATGACACCCTTATTTCAAAAATTCAAAATTCAAAAAAATCGGAAATCAAAAATTTGACTCCTTTGAAAGTTTTGACCATTTAAAGTTAGTCGTTAAAATGGCATAAAGACAAGCTCAAAGCTAAGGCTCCAGATGTATACGATTTCCGTATTTTTGTGTTTTTTCGACTAAGAACTTTTCAAGGAATCAACATTTTTTATTCTTCATCGTTGGTCTCCTACATTATGTGGCACAAAGAGCAGACAAAACCAGGCCCAGAGGTGGCACACACATTCATCCATATAAACATTTATCAAAAACGATGTATTTCGATTCCTAACACCTCGAAAAACAATTATAACATGTTTTTCCAACTGAAAAAATTACTATCACAAAGTGTCCTCTAGGAGGAAGCAATTTTAATCAACTAAAAATTTACTCTATACCTATACAAAAAATTTTTAAATTTTAGTAATTTACAATATAATGCCAATCACGCTTATCACAATTCCTCATTGAAAATAATTGTCAGATATTAAATATTCATTTGACACTTACTTTTATCAACAAGTGATAATAACCCAATATAAATAGAATCCTTTTCAGGCACGACTGCTACCCAGAAGGGCCTTATAGTTTCAACATCGTGAAGAATGTAACCCTGCCAAATCTACTATATTGAAATGTAAATATCATTTCTGCTCCAAAATAAGTATATTTTAAGGGTTTCCTAAACTGAATGTATGGACGTATATACGTATATGTGTAATCAAGTTATCAAATCGCTCGCTTATCCCCGCGAAATTTTGATCCGCTTCGGTTTTTGACCACATACTCGTCTACTTCTAACAAGTTTATGGTACTATTTTGAACCAAGGCGCCTGTGAAATATGATATCGGCAGCGTATAAAAAAATCACTTCCAATTCATTGGTAATTAGCTTCCTCAAACTAAAGTTATTGTTCTAGTACCTTGATTGTTTATATTTTATAAAAAATTAACTTTAATTTTTTAATTTTTTTTTTAATTCCTCGAACTCGGCGAGAGAGAGAGAGAGAGAGAGAGAGAGAGAGAGAGAGCGATTTTATTTATTTTATTCCCATTTCCATTATAATGGCCACTTTTATAGCCTGAAAAGCGGGGAAAAAATCGCGTTTGATTCCCTCTTTTCCATTATTCCCGCATTTGATAACATTTTAAATCTATAAAGTGGCCACAATGGAGATGGGAATAAAGTACTATATGTAAGAGGGGACTAAAGTCGCTTCGCCACGATTGCTCGGCCAGTGAACTCACCTGCGGGAATAATCAGCGACTTTAGTCCCTTGTTACATAATGTACTATTAACCTTTAGAGGGCCGAAAGGCCAGTATAAGTACCTGATCAGCCCATGATTGACACTTCACACGTGATCAATCCATGTATGTATAAGTACCTGATCAGCCCATGATTGACAGTTCATATACGTGATCAATCCATGATATAAGATATCATTTTTTATGCATTTTCTTAGAATGATCATGTAAGCCAAAAGCCGGTCCTCTAAATATTCTTGTCTATTTTTCGGAGATAATACCTTCTTGCCTCTTTTTTCCGAAGAGATACGTTTTTACTATATTTCGCAAGATGGTTTGATATTTTGCAAGGGGCTTATCGCAATTTTTAAATGGGTTCACTATTTAATTGTAATGTCATAAGTTATTAAAATATAATAATGTAAGTACACACGGATATGAAAGGCAAATACTTTCTGAACCGAAAAAAACGATTGTCATAAAAATTTTTTAATTGAATACGTAGATATTATTCAATAAATAAAAAAGTTACTTTTGCAATTTCCCAACTTTTTATTTTTCATTCGATTTTAATGTTTAACATCTCATTTGACTCCTTAAATATTTTTCTACGACCCATCCATGCTTATATTATAAAATAATTAATATATATGGAGCCACATATGATTGTTTATATAACAATACAGCATAAACTTGAATTTTATTGTGCTTAAACTGTAAACAATTACATGTGGCTCCATAATATATATTAATTATTTCATAATATAAGCATGGATGGGTCGTAGACAAATGCTTCAGGAGTAAAATGGGACGTTAAACATTAAAATCGAATGAAAAATAAAAAGTTGGCAAATTGCAAAAGTAACTTTTTTACTTATTGAACAATATCTATCTCTTCGATTAACAATTTTTTCTGATAATAGTTTTTTTCGGTTCAGAAAATATTTTATCCGTATGAACTTACATTATTATATTTTAATAATTTATTACATTACAATTAAATAATGAACCCATTTTAATTTCTGCGTATGACCAAACTTTTTAGCAAATTTCTTTGCTTACTAAAACCTCGTAGTGATGAACGCTATTGATATTTTATAGCTTCAAGTTTTTTAATGTAAACTCCAAAGTTTTACACTACTTTACAATATAGTTAATTTTATTCATTGAAGATTATATTATTAAGGCGTTATTTTGAAAAATATACTTCCTGATTTAAAGTAATTTTATGCAGAAATGTCTTCCTGAAAAGTTTACGTAATAGATTTCTAGTCTCATATCATAACTGTTATCTTTACAACAAAACAACATGCATGCTCGATCTTAATGATAACATATATAGAGTAAGATTTGATTACTTTGCTGATATGAATTTTAATAAAAGGAGTTTAGCTGATATATTCCACTTTTACTTTACTTGAAGAATGTATAATACACATTATTTACTACATATAGTGGAACAATAGTTATCCATACGTGATTGGATTAAAAAATTACTTAGCAATTGACTGTCAAAACAAATATAATTCAGAAATTACTGCAAACCCAGATAATGAATCGAATTTCTATAACTAATAACCTAATCTTAATCCGGAAATAAAATTACTTCAATAAATTTTTCTACATTTAAATTTTACAATTCAAATTCAATTTCTGCAATTCAATTTTTTAAATTTGATAGATAACGAACAAATTTGATTTTATATATTACTTTAGATTTGAATTACTATTTTCGATTATAGAATACTAGTGTTTGAATTAAGAAATGTTGTTACGAAAGTTGCGTTCGAAGTGACACAAAGATTATCAGCAATCATCATATATTTCCTTTCACTGATATTTGATAAATGAATCATTAGAAATTTGCTCCAATTTTCTATTGAAAGCATTTAAAAATCTTTGGCTACATAGTTTTTTCTAATTAACTAACCTCCTTTTTATGAAAAAGTGATCTATATACAGAATCAATAAATTCGAATTTATTAGCGACTACTAAAATGAAACCAAAGATTGAAAATATTAGTTAAAATTGAAGAACACCTAGCTACATTGACTATTGATCGATTTCACAGAAAATAGGTGTATACAAAACTACTCAATAAACATTTTCAGTTTTCGTACCCGCACCATTTATTAATAATGAAACTTTGAATTATATAATTTGAATCACATAATTAAATGTATCACAGAACATTTTCTTGGTTCTCCATGCCTGTAATTTATAATACGAAATAAATTTCAACAGTAGGAAATTCTTGAATTATAAAAATAATTTTTTTAAAGCAGTACTTTCTATGATTTGGAATATCTTCCTCGCAAAATTGCGAAACACTGCTTGCATGACATTCAATTATTAAAAAATCAAAAAGACTTCTTGAGTCTTTATTGATGAACATATGCTAAAAAAAACAACAGTTAAAATAATTCGTTTATACTTTAAATTTAGAATTATAACTACTTGTTCACGTGTTAAAAAATATCAACTTCTTATATTTTGATATACATTATATTAAGTTTAGCAGTACTATTTAAGGATATTAAATTTTGAGGTTAAAAACTTAACTAATCATATTTTATGGAATTCGCATTTTTTTATCTGAACTTTTATATAACATAGTGATTCGCTTCAAAAACATGTATCCACAAATATTACTTCCGCAATCAAAAGTACATATGCGCATACACAATACGCATACTAAATGTGTAAGTCACTGCGTATTCCCATTTATGAATCTTCCTATTGTTTAAACAATTACTTTGCTTTATAAACTGAATAAATAAATTATGAATTTACTTAATTATTATATATACTTTCACCTAGTCTCTACCACTTCATTTAATGTTTCTTTTTACTGCTGCTATTTAAATGATATTTCTAAGATGTTTTAATGTTTACATTTTACTATAGATCGCAGCTTACAATCGCGCGCAGCTCTCCTGTTATATATCGATTCTCGAGCGTCATCCCCATTTTACAGGTGCAGCGTACGAAACAATATATGATACATACAGAAAATCTCGCGTGATCCTTCGAAAGAATTTGCCGCGTATTGTCGCGTAAAGAAGCATAGTCGCGCAATCGAACGACGCGCAGTGCATATCATATCAATGGTATCCGGCGCGGGCCAAGACATCTCTAATCGCCTTAAACTAATTTTCTATGCACAAATCATTACAAAAGCTAGACAATCTCTAAAAATTCGTACAAGAAATAAATATAGGCACTAGGTACGAACGTTTGTTTTGGTTGCTGGACGTATTTATTGGCTTTGACAAAGAAAATAATTTATTTAAGAATATTTTCGGATATCTCTCATTCGATAAATAAACAATTTTCCCCATCCAGTTTATTGTTTTTTCTACTAGCTACTTATAAAAGATGCGTAGGGCCGGTTTCTAATTTCGTCGCGTCATTGGGGCAGTACTTTGTCGAGTTTAAAACTTTTTTGAAAATAGAGGTATCGTAAACTCTATGAAATAGCCCCGTATAGTAGACTGTAATATAAAAAACAGCTGTCGATTCATTGTTCAAGAAAGCGTGAGTTTTTGTAAATAGGCTAAGTATATCTTAAAACTAAAAAGTGATATGTTAAAAAAATTTTTTTTAACCACTCTGATCTTAAAATCACAACTTTGATATGATTTTTCAACGCTCCTGGTATAAAATAAGGTTTGAGATTAGTACTACTCTACTTCAGCACCCGTGTCGAAAAGTACTATTATTATACATTATAGCTTTGAAAAAAAATGTATAATTTGAATTAAGAGCGAATTTTTTAATTTTTCTTGCAAAATCATACTTTTTGAATAATCAAAGTCAACGATGAACAGTAAAGCATTTTAAAGCACAATTAAATATAATACAAAAATAATTTTCATGTAATGTATAGAGTAACATGTATATACTTACTTATATAACAAAAGCGTCGATCTGATATAAACTACTTTTATCAATTATTATGCATCGATTTTATTCCGTACTTTCTTTAATCTTAATCGTATTATTTTAAAGTAGAGTGAAATTTATTTAGGTATTATTATTCTAGTAAATGTTTTTAACGTGTATAATGTTTTAAAAATAAAAATTTCGACAAATGATTTTTTACATATTTTACAGAGCAAAAACAGTTATATAAAAATTTTATATTTTTTCAAAGCTAAGTTATAGTAAATTAAAATTTATTTGAATGAAGGTATCTTATATTAATAATTTATTCATATGTGAAACATCTTATAGGTTTGACAGATATTCTTACGGGAACGCAATTTTGTAATTATGCTTATTTACAAGTATAAACTAATTTTCTAACAACTAATTTATAAGTATGCATTCATTAAAATTAAAATTAAAAAAGTTATTCTAAAAATATCAGTAATAAATCAATAATATAGGGTCTTGTAAAAATGATTCATGCAAAAACTTTTACCCAAGACTTTACAGCGTGGAACTCATTTGAGAAGGTCACGCGCGCGCGAGGCGCTTGAAAAAAGAGGAATCGTGCAGAGGTGCGCATTATGACATGCGGGCACGTCGTCGCACCGACTCTCTATTTCTTTCGTACACTTGTCTCGTTGAGCTGGCTGGCAGCAGCTCTCCTCGCTTCTGTATTCTCATCACCTATACATAGATATTTTATCTGGGTTGAAATTTGAATGCATTCCGTCAGAATACGGTGACATCAGTGGGTGTAAATCGATATACGGGTACACTGCCCTGTAATCGATTAGTCAAGCGGTTCTGAACAATCTGCAGAACAATTACTTATACATATACATTTAGCAAGATTAATTAGCAACTTGTGCAAAAGATAAAAATGGGAGTTCTCGCTAATAAATATTAATCTTTTCACGGATATGATCCATTTTTTTATCAGGCCGAATTTTGCTGTGCAAGACCCGAAATAACTGGTTGTGAATACTTGGAATGTATTCCAACCTTTCATTAAAAAGATAAAAAAATTGTACAATAAAACTAGCAATGTATATTTATATGTAAATAGGAATACTTTTTGTTTCTGGTCACATAGAACTCTTGAAATGAAATATGTAAAATTGTAAAGCAATAAAACAACTACAGATTAAAAAATATCATGTGCAAAAGTCCTTTTTGGAACGTACAAATACTTAATTTCTATCAAATTCTTATTTACAAATTATACGCCATTTTATATTTCATTATAGTTTAGCAAATATTTTCAACACCTTTTTCTTAAATCGATTTCAAAATTCATTATTAAAGAAATTTTTAACATTTTTTAAATTGATTTTACACATTTAATAGTAATAATCTTACTGAATTTGATTAAATTACTCAATTTTTTCATTTGAATTTTTTAGAGATAAATAAATTTAAACATTTATTGAAAGCTGAAAAGTTGTGTCTATTATACTAGATTAAACGGTTAATCTATATAGAACACCTATTATAAGGCTATTTTTGTACATGCTCAAAAATAATTTCATGACGCTATTTGAAACGTAAACAAGTATTTAAATTTAATTTTACTTCAATCTTGCATTTTATTAGTATGAAGTGGAAAACTAAAACATTCGACATATTTTAGTTTTTGAAGTCAATGTTTTTTTGAAGGAAAAAGGCATTGCTCTACTATCTAAATAATTGGATAGTACACATTTCTGCAACGTCAGTCTAAAATCGTTTCGAACAGGACGGTAAAGTATAATTTAACACCAACTCGGTAATTTTAATTTGATGCTGTCCAATTTTTTCTTTATGCGTAAACACAGTTTACGGTTTTACGTGTGAATTTCGCTATGTAAAGAAGAATGCGTATAATCGTGTCCTCTAAATGTCCTTTTGAATTATAAAACGTGTAGCATAAACAAACAAATGTTGGGTTGGTTCTTTATTTTTTACGAATTAATTAGTTTTTAAATGAACTATATAAATCTCATATAATATGAGATGACTTTATTTTCACTAGTGTTCTTTGTGCTGATGCCATGATGTTTTTAGTTGGCCAATTTTAACGACATTGCATATATTACTAAGAATAGTAATGAAAAACACGTTGAACAATCAAGCGTATTAATATTAAAACAATTTATCGAATAATTAGTGAGAGTTACACAAGTATGCAGTGAGAAAGCTGATTACTGAAGACAACGTAGTCAGTCTTTCGCCTTATGTGCACCGGCATTGGACATTTTGCTCGAAATTATTGCAACACGTTAAACCAGTTTCAGCAAGCCCCACATTTTGGTCGGCCGCAATTTGACTTTTACTTTCTTCCAACTTTCTTTCTCTATTTACGTTTGGTAATTTAAAATGGAGTAACTGTTTGCATTTTTAATGCGTTGACTAATCCTAATGTAGTGTCATGACGCTTAACTCTACATATAGAGCTAATATCAGAATCTGGAGAAAGGGCCGATTAAAATTCTTGCTTATTTTTAGAACCGCTTTGGAAATGAATGACAGATTCACTAATTTAATAAAAGTAACTCTCTACATTTTTTGAAGCGGAAATACCTGTCTGTTTTGAGACGGATTCATACTATTAAAAAAATATTATATTAATGCCCTTTCCTCGGAAATAATAACATCTCCAATTTATGTAATAAAAAAGCTTAACATTATTAAACTTACTATATCTTTTTTCTAGTGATTCCCTTTTTAAATGATTTGATGGGTCACATTTTCAATTATTTCCTCACGCTATTTTTGGTTGCTTATAATTTTCTAAAAATTAATATTTTTTAATGACACAAAGCTTAAATTTGATCCTTTTCTGTCTACTTTTACAATCTCTTTTGTTCGTTTTTCATATCTTAAATGCTTACTAAGTGATAGTCAATAGAAGAAACATAATTTTTTAAGAAAATAACATATTTTAAGATATAATAACCCATATCTCGAGAAAAAGCGTCTATGAGAACTAATTAGTGGTACTGGACATAATTTTTAGCAACGAACAATCGATCCTCGAACCCCAGTTAAGATCTGCTCTCTAAGGGTCATGCTTTTCTTGATAGTCTTTTATGTAACACAAATTCTAACTGACGAATTTTACACTATCGTAATTACTATAAACGTTTTATTATATATTTTCTTGGGTTTTTTCCGTTATAACTCAGGTCTATGACATCGTATCAATATGAAATATCTTTTTCTATACTGTTATATGTTAACGCTAGGCACTACTTTAGGAGTTTTACAATATATAATAAGAAAGGACTCATTAGTCATTCATCATCGATAAAGTAGGAATACATGACAGACGCGGTAAATTTAAATACTTACAGTGCGTCCCGAAACTATAGAAACACCTAGTTGTTACACGATATAAGTAGTGTAAGTCTCGAAAATTAATGTGATAATCAGTCAGAACTTTTTTTACATGTTTCAAACATAAAACCCAAACGAAATCAATCGTTTTAAGGTGTTAAAAGCCATATAAATATTTCTTTTATTCACTTTATTTAAAAAATGAACAAATTATTAACAATTTTACCGTCCCATAGCTATAGAAACACTTTGCAAATTCTCTATTGAACCAAGTGATACTTTGTTTTCATTCATAGTTTTTATTAGTTTCTTATAAAATAATACAAATTTAACTACTTTTATGCATAGAATATATTTATTTACAGAAAGAAGTTGATTTTTTCTTAATTGTGAAGATACTAATCAACTACGTTTTAACTGTGTATTTGCACAATATTTTATAATAACAATATTTAAAACAAGCACATGTTTGCTTTGTTTATAATATTTTTTTGTAAGAAGTTTTTACTAGTAAAGTAAAAATTAAGCTTAATGTAACATTTACATTTGGCAAATTGTTAACATAGCTAAAAATTCCATGATTAGTTTGAATAAAATCAAAAGCCGTTTACTATAGTAAGCATTCCAAAATCATCGATGCATCGAACATTTGCATTTGCTACTAGCTTTTGTGGAAATTCCGGAAAAACAAACTTGTGTGACGTTCATAAACACATCTCGCTCATGAATTAAATTGGATGCCCACCAAGCATACTGGATCATTTGATGCTGATCAAAGATAGATGCTGATAGCTGATTGTGGACTAGGGACTGAATTTTAAGAATATCATTCCTCGTTGTTAATTGCTTCTGCTTTTGAATTAAATTAGTGCAATTATAGATTTCTTTAATAAGAATTTTAGCTTACCTGTGGAAATATACATCAAGTGGCTGAGCAAAAGGTGTACATCCAGGAGGAATTATCTTTCGTGTGCATGTCTCATTGCCTTCTTCATCTATAAATTTGTCAAACATTTAAGAATTGTTCTGGCCTCCCCAGCTGTCAAGAAGCAAAAAAAAACGCTCAAACTTTACATAATCCAAAAACAGACTTTTTGTGAAATAATCAAACATTGTTGAGGTAAGTTTTCCGGATTTTGAGCATGAAATTACTATATTTCCATACTCTTTTGTAAGTGCTTGCATTTCCAGCTGGTTCTTGGAGACATATAAAAACATGTGGTAGAAGCTTACTAGATGCTGTTATGGTGTATTAGATGTTATAGCTATGAGTGAACTTATTAAAATCTCCAAGATACACTTCTACTGCTTTGACACCTTTATGGTCCATTGTCCTCTGTACATTGACTCTATACTCGCATCCCATTTGATCAGTGTTTAAAACACAATCTTTATCATATCCATCTATTTCAGTGGCACACTCACTCTGAAAATTTCTTGCTGTTGCTGCTACTGCTTCAATGGACTTCATTTCAGTTGGCTTAACGTATCTTGTAACTTTTCTTTGACTTATCTTAAATTCTTGCTTGAATCTATCAATCCAAGATGCTGAAGCACTAAAAGAAAACTCTTGTTACGTCGCAATATAAATAACCACCAGCCATGAGTGCGCGAGCGGTAGTTGCGCGTGCGCGTGAACTACGGCCGCGCATGCGCGCGGTCGTAAGTATGTATGTGTGTGCGTGTGTGTGTGTA
>UXGD01003165.1:0-21659 GCA_900474315.1 Torymus auratus | reverse complement strand
GAGGAAGCCAATGAATTGGCAGCGGTTTTTTTTTTTTTTTTTTTGTGGGATGGTAGTGTCAGCTGTGATGAAAACTATATTTAATGAAAAGTTTTGTAGCTCGCACTTGACTAAAATTTATATATTTTTTAATTTCATAAAAATTTTAATAATCATCTTGAAAAGATTCTGTTAGCGTAACAAGCAATATTTTTCTCTTTCGTCATTTTCATTTACAACATATTTTCAAACTAAAAATATTCAATTCATTTTATGGTAAAGTTTCATGTTTACTGAAATAAAATTTAAAGCTTGTACTTCGTGTTATTTGTCAGCTGCTTTTTTCCGCTTATATAACATCAAAAGGTAGAAAAAGCATTATTTTTAACTCGAAAACAACGTTACTGCGTTGTATTTCATGAGAAACATAATTCCGTGTTCTTTACACACTATATATTATATGTATCTGTATCTCCATTTCGGTTTGATATGAGACTACATAAACAAAGAGAGAAAATACGTTAGCTTTGTAACCAAATTTCCAAGGATACGTTTGCTTTATAATAACATTTTCTAGAATCATAACTCAAACATCTTGTTTTAATATCAACAGAGGAAATTATTATACAAATCTCGTTGGTCCATAATTTATTATTGCCTGTATTTACACGAATCCCCTGTCCGAAACTGCGTTAAATCAGCACCTCATTTCAAAGTCAACCTCATAAACAGCAACACTTTTACACAGAGACACACACAGCAACGAAAAAGACGATCCGCTCGCGACGACAAAACTTATAAACAGCGCGCAGCTCCGCGGGACGGTTTCGTAATAACCGTGCCGCATAGATCATGACGCGAATTTAATTAAACGCCGCTATAACCTCTCCTCCCCCCACCCTCGGTATTCATTTTCGCGTCTACCGTAATTTACGCGCCGCGTAAGACGGGTTGCGCGCCAAGACTTGTCTGCCGAAGGATTGTCTATCGGGAGGCATGTATACGCGTGGGCCGATGAGTTTCCGCGAGGAAGAAGTTGTTGTATCAAGCGCGTGGGAGGCGGCGTACGGCGATGGCTGATTTAGGGCCTCGGAAGTTTCAGTTTTGTAGCTAATTAATCGGCGGCTGTGTAAACAAGACCGGGAGCCGAAGCTCGGTGATATGCGTAGGCGGAAGGTGTGGGCTGCGCGGGCTTGGGATGAATAGGTATACGGGTAAGGTGATAGCTTTTTGTCGGGTGTGCCCCGCTGGGAAATGGGATACCAATTTCCGATAATGAAATGTCACTTTTGTTTGGGCCTTCAAAAATTAGGTAGTCTGGGTTTTATGATTAAATTTAATGAGCGTTGTATAAACTTTGAAAATCTTTTCTTTATACATTTTACAAGATTATTTTTTGTCATTATTATTATTACCTCCATTAAAGTGGGTTACTCGAGTTGTATTTTATTCGTGTAATTCATGTAACTCTACTACATGGTTTGGAAAAACGCGACTTTTCTCAAAAAGAAACATTAATTAAACGTTACCAAAAACAATGTTACACAAATGGCACGCAAGTTTACAAAAAATTACCAACCTTTTTTCCACCCCCTTACCTTTGTTACTAAACTTAATTCCTCCACACACATACTCACTCTCTTTTCTCCCGAGCAAGACTCCCAGCGCAAACATAAAGAAACCTCTTCTCCAGACCCGTCTTTGTCACTTAACGCGTTACGACTCGACTGCATGTAAATCCGGGCGCAAGATTCTCGGCAACGCGCTCGTTAAAAAAAGCTCTCGGCCGTTGCCGGTAATTCGCGGAAAAATATCAAGGAAGCAGCGGGAAAGCGCGCACGCGGCGACACTTGAAGTAGAAACGAGCGTCATTAGTCGGACAGACTCGGAGCCGCTGGCTAAACTTTCTGCCGGATAGCACGCGAGGTTATAGCGAGAGAGAGAGAGTGAGAGAGAGAGAGAGAGTAAGAGAGAGAGAAAGAGCGTTAGGAGGCGAGGTTTCTTTGCGAGAAGGAGATGAGGAGGTGGTAGTTGCCGAGCTGGTTTGATGTTCGCAAGAAGAGGTGAGAGATAAGAGACGAGATGAGTGCGAAGAAAGGGCGTTTAAATGTTTGGGGAGCGCCAACTCTTTGGGGGAATTGTTTCTGAGGAATATTCTGTAAACGGGTTGCCACTTGCTGGTTATAGTGCTGTCGAATCGTTTCCAGCGCGTTGATTACAAATAAAGCGCGATAAATTTTTAAATTTACATTTTTACGCGTAATATATTAGACTGAAAATTCTTCAAAAGTAAATATTTGTGCAAAAATACGTGTAAGTAAAATATTCGAGATGACATGAAATTGCATGAAAAAGAAAACTTTCACGAGCTTCTAATCAATATGGACGTATTCAATCCGAAATTCAACCATTCGTTGCAGAATAAATGTTTTTCTTATTGAAAGAACACTTTTGAAGTATTTACAAATGATGATTTACAGTTTTTTTCATCTTTTACAAAATTGCTTTGAAATATGTGCTTCCCCTTTAAGAAAACTTTCGGAGAGACAAGACGCAAATTGAACACAGGAATTTGTAATCAGGTCACTATGCACACTCTCAATCATGTCACACCTTGCAAACAACGCGCGATCTAATTACCGGCATTGCAAAATAATATCCCTTCCCCCTCCTTTAATTGGACAAACAATCTCTCTCTCTCTCTCTAGTTACATACACGGATTTGCATAATTAATTGAACTCGTTTTTAAAACCCAACACGCTTATACTCCCTGCTTTATTAGGCCGAAATAATTGGAACAGTCAGAACAGCAGCAGCAGTAGCAGTAGTGGGTAAAGGCCGGCGGAGAAGATTACGAATAAAAATGACAGCATAATTTTAGCCCGTCGGTATTATTTATACCTTTTAATACCCGGGTAACAGCTCTCCTGTGCATCGATTTTCGGCCGTTGTAATAACGTTCGCGCGCGCCCCGGCACTGGCTTTGCTCTCGCCTACATATACACGTCGCCTTTTTATCTTTCCACTCGTTCGAGAACCGCGAGGTGTAAAAAAAGCGGGTCGCTCGTCGTTTCAAAACGCTCATCGCCTCGTGCAAAATCCCGATGAAAAAGCGCGTTAGCGTTCATTTAAGTTGCCCAGTGACCCGCTGCGCCTGTCGGAGGTTCCGCGCCTCTATTTTTTCCTTTCCTTTCTTCGCGAGGGAGGGACACGCGTTTTATTACTACGGGATGCTTTTTCGGCCAGGTATTATGTTTTTGCATGTATTTGGATCGGAAAAAACGTGATGAAAAAACGAGGCGCGTCCGAATATATATATAGGAAAGAATTTCACAATGGTTTTGGCGCGTTCGCGTGTGGGTCAAAGCCGGGGGGAGTGAGAGAGGTATAGCAGTATTCCGGGTGTACATAGTTCAATTGCATGTGGCCCTTTGATGTACAAATTTTAGTCGTGCCGGAGCATTAGGCAGGGAATCATTGCGCAGGTAATTAATTGCTTCACTGGATGTTGTGTAATACAGCGGCTATATGTTTGAGAGAGCTATTCTTTTGATTAAATTCTATAACAGATGAAGAGTAATGAGTGGGTCAAAAATATACTTGAATGTGACTGTTTTTAAAGGTAAAAGATGGATTTTTTAGATTCTTCAATAAGAATCTTACATATTTTAGCGAAATATTTACGAGACGTCACTTTTAATTAAAAGCGCGTCTGTAGGTATAGAAAACGTGACGGTACTTCGTATCCTTTTAAGTAACCCAGAAACGAAAATTTATAACCGCGCTGAATTTTCAGCACTTTTCTTCATATCAACTCGTTCATTTCAAATGCGCGAAATTTGCTTCGCGAGGTCCGCTGTATTAATAACGAGAAATTAAAAAATTTTTCAGGGCAAGAATAACCGGCACGGAAATGCTGCAACGTGTAGCGCTTTTGCTCGTGTATAATAGGTAAAACGATTATTTAACGTCAGCGTCACGCTTTTAATAAATGAACACGAGTTATCGATTATGTATACACACGTGTTTTTTTGCCAATATCAATTGTTACTTTTCGAGAATACTTTTGGGCTCTCGAAACCTCTGGGTGCTCGACTTTTTTTGTTACTCCGTTGTACGACCTCACTCTGGGCAACTTCAGCGTTCATTTTTCCCGAAAGTATTCAAAAACTGCATTCAAACGCTTTTGTAGTTTGAACTTGACCAATATAAAGTTTATAGGTAAGCAAAAGAGTTACGCTGTAGTATAATACTTCTTTATCGAAACGTGATTTATCGATATTTTTAACTTTCGAATAATTTTATTCATTTATGAAAGTAATATTAATTTATTCATTCACGCTTTTATCGAGCTTGCACGCGCTCACTTATTATTATAATACCCGTTATTTAATATTTAATGTTTGGTGTAGACCGAAAACAATTGTTAATCCCACCATGAATATTCAGCCGCATAAACATTGCGAAATAAAATTTTCATCTCTGGACAAGTCTTTACTTATAATGTTAAAAAAAAGAAAAACATTATAATCATCCATATCATCTATTATTCGTGATTTTGAACGTTTAATGCAAAGCACCCTACACTTGACGCGTCTCACAACAAACTCCTGGCACTCCGGCCGATTACCCGGAACAAAGTCGCATTACGCAAACTCAATTAGGGGCCCTCAACCGGTCGCCTTTTAAAATTAGCCGTATCTCAGCTGCGCACGCGAGAGCCGCCCTTGCGAAAAAAACTCCGCTCCCTTATATCCCTCGCTCTTTTCAGCTGTATACCTCCGCATAAAAACCACTTCCAAACAAGACTCCTCTACCCATACGTACATATACGCATACATACCTACGCTCTCGAAAAGAACGTCGCATTCTCGCTCTCTTCCTTTTCTCCCCCGTGTTCCCGCGTTATCCGGAGCGTTATTAAGTGTACGAGAGAGAAGAGGAGGAGAGAGAAGCGCCGGTCGTCGGCGGCGTCGGCGGCTTTACTGCTCGTTAATAAAGTTATGATTGAAGTCTAAATCCCATGAAATCGTGCCAGTTTAGCGCGCGAGGAACTTCTCTCTCTCGCTTACTCTCGAGTTGCGCGCGATCGATCCCCTCGAGAAAGAGGGGAACGCGCGCGCGCAAGGGAATGTACAAGACCGACATTGTAATTACGGCGCATTAAGGCGAAAATTAGAAATCTATTCTCGCCCGGTGTACGCCAGCGCTGGGATTTCGCGCGCGGCGGTGTAAAAGAGGGGAAGGGGGAGTATCGATTTTTTGTTAGCAGGGAGCTTCGTATTTTTACGCGGTTTAAAGGGGGAGAAGAGGTGGATATTAGCGCTCGGTTCGCTGGACTGTTATAGGATTTTTTTTTCTTCGCCGTGCTCGGTGGTATTTTTATGTGGAGCCAGATGTTTATTTTTGACGTGCTTGCGCGAGTGTGTATGTGTGGGGTGGAAAGTGCTTACGTTGCAGGGTAATAATAAAAGTCGAGACGTTTAGGTTGTTTTTTTTTTATTTCGAAACGATGTGTGTGGATGTATCGTAGCGAAGAATACGCGATTTCGAGAGTGGAAATAGTAGCATTTAGTCGGGCATAAACGTATTTAATTCTGGTTATTGAATTTTCTTTAATCAATCCGCTTAAATACATATAGCATCCGTAGGTATTCGTTTTCTGATACAAAATTAATATGCTGTTTCATCTAGATCGGATGCTTCCATGGCAATGAACAAGGTTTCGCAAATTACTCGTGAAACGATTACATCGTACACGAGCGTGTAACAGGTATTTGGAAGCGAGGGGATTGTAAGGGAATGTAATTTGCCCAAGAAATTTCTTTTATTTCGGCGTAGGATGTAGGCGGAGCCTTTCGTAGCAGCAAAATTGGAAACTCTCTGTCTCTTTTTCCCTCTCGAAAAAGCTGGACTTGGTTCAAATTTGAGCCCCGAAGCTATTTTCTTCTGCGCTGCGGCAAGACGCTCGAGGCATAAGAGATTTCTTGCCGCGAAAGGAAAGCCGAGTTAACTACAAAATTGAAATAAGTAAAGGTTCTCGAAGGAAATTGTTTTTCGTGTCTTTGCTACAAAGATAACGTTTGAAGTGCTATCAAAGGTATATGCTATAGTTATTTTTTTCGTATTCAATCTAATGAATTAATAATAAATTCGATTACACTTTCATAAAAACTAACTAACTAACCTTATATACTTTCTTCTTAAATCTATTCGAGAAAGTGTCAACAAACCTTCGACCTTCGCTCATTTAAAATCCCAATTCAAAATTCAACTAACAGCCAATTTAACTTTCCTCCGCGCCTCCCACTCCAAAAAAAAACCACACCTCACCTTCACTTTCACCACCAACATCATTATCACCGTCTCTCTCCCTGTACACTTTCTCCCGGCGTCTCTCGCCCTCACCGCTACGACGCGACGAACTGTACTCACCACCTCCGCAACCTTGACTCTGGCGCCTCTCTCTCCCACTGGCGCGCCTTATTACCCGCAGCCGCGCGTGCACGCGGCGAAATAACAAGGCGCTCGCGCGCGCCCAAAATTGAATAACAGTCCTTCCTACCTGAATAATACAGATATGTAAATGCCGCGCACCGGCGCCACGTCGTTCATATTGCAACGCCGCCGCGACGGTATCTACTGCCGCCGGCAGTGCGTGTAGTACGGCTGCTCTCTCGCGTAATTACGCGCGAGGGAAGAGGGATTTTCGGGAGGGCGACTTTTTTCCGGAAGGGTTGGAGCTGAGAGTGAGAGAGAGAGAGCGGGGAGGAGACGCGAGACGAAGTTAAGTGACGCGTCGTTAGCGCGATAGTGGAGTGCCTGGAAGTTTGTAGGGGTTCGGGCTGGATTGGTGCTCTGGTTGAGTTCAGGCTGGAGTGGATGAAAAAATGTTTTTTTGAAAAATATTAGTAGATGGTGGTGAACATTAGTGTAGGGGTGCGTAATTTTTAAGTAGTATGAAGTTGATGCGTTTTTAGGTGTCGTTATGTTTTTATTGAAGAAAACACGTTCATTTATTTCTCTATACAGATTTTAGTATGTCTAAGTCTTTAGTCTATGATGCGATATATTTGATTTTATGGTTTAAATGGATTTCAAATCACATTATTTTATTTTTTATTTTTTATATGAAAATAGTCTTTCACTGATTATTTTTATTTCAATACGGTTATTTATGAATATCGCCAAAAGAGGAGATAAAATGAAAACATGATTTAATATTTTAATATTGGACGTCATTAAAATTTTAACGCGTTATATTTATGTCTTTTAATACACTGACGCGACAAGTAAAATATTTTAAATATAATAAGAATAATAATAGAAAAGGACTTTTTTTACGTGAAAGCTTTAAAAATATTTCATTTCCGAGTCTCAGGGTTGTAAAACTCGGAAACATTTTATATAAAAGTTCAAGTCGAATAATAACTCGGAGGAACTGAGAATTTATTGGTCTATTTTAAAGATAACCGAGCTCAAAATAAAGTCAAAAATGGATCTTCCCGCGCGGAATTCCCTTAATGCGGTAATTTCAGGGACTCCTAAGACGTAGTAGAACGATAAAAATCTTTTCAGAACTATTTTTATTACAAATGAGATCTGCATGCGCTGCGTACATATATGCGCGAGATGTAATTTAAGAATTTCTATTTATTTTAATAATATTTCCTCGACAGGAGTTTTATAATACTATAAAAAAAATATTCATAAGATGTAAGGGGTCGCAGTGTAGAATGTATTATACGTTTAAGCTTTGAGTGATAAACCAGAAAAGATAACGTAAAAATTTAAAAAACATTTCCATATTTATTCTTATTTATAAACCAAAAAATATCTTCTGAATTTTGTACCGAATAACCCCCTTCGCTTTTTTCATCGACCCGTACCCAAAAAATGGCGCATTCCTCAATTAACTCCATTACAGCTCCCATAAAACGCAGCCTTTGCACCCAATCACATAAACCAGCCCCGTCGACCATCTCATTCCAGCTGCACCCCGAAAAAAACAACCGCCTGTCTCCCTCTTTCCTCCTCTCGGTTTGATAACCAATTACCATTTTACACCAGGCTCCCTTTCATACACATACATATACACAAAGCGCGTGCGAAGGGGAAAATCGCGCTCTGGTCGCGCGCTTTATCGCATCGGCGCGCTTTTTATGCAAATCACGGTTGGGGAGGCGCGCGCGGGCTGGCTCGGTTAACTGTAAAATTCGGCGCTGGAAACGCGATTACCGCTAAGCCGCGAGCCTTCTATTTCCGCAATCTCTCCGACGAGTGGAGAGGGGCCGAGCTCTTGATTGAATTCTCAGACGTCTGAGCGGAATTGCGTTTATTCTTATCTCGCTCGCTCTCTCTCTCTGTCGAGGCTGCGGTGCGTGCGGTGTAGTGCGATGAAAAGAGGAGATAGTGGTTGAGCGGTGGGGGGTCGGGATGCGTTAACGACGAGAGGGGGGATGCCTTTGGGGCTGTAAAGTGGCGTGTAATAGTTGCAGGGATGGTTCGTTTTGACTGTGGGATCTTGTTTCGTTGAAAGATACTGGATGGAGAATGATGATGGCTGATGATCTTTTGAGATTCGGTGGAGATGATGAATGGGAAAGTCATTGTTCTCAGAATCAGCGTATCTGCTATGTTTCTTTAGTATTATTACATTTTTTTAATGAATGATGTGGGATGATAACGACGATAATGTGGAACAAAGATGTTGGCTCCATTTATAATTTAGGCTTTTCGAAAGTTGGATGAACTTTTTTTAAGCGCAGCATTTTGTAAATGGTTGGGAATGGGTTTATGTTACTCGTAGGTAAACTCATTTTTATCAACAGATTAAAATTAAAACGCGTCATTACACACAGTTATGTGCTATACAGAATGTTTACTAATTTCTTTCTAGAATTTTCATATTTACTGTTTTCTCAAAGTTTAATTAGCTTTTAGCTCTTCATATTTTTCGAAAAAATTTAGTAGCTGTTTAGTAGCTGTAGACTAATGTTATTCTCAATCGAATGTAGTGCTTATTACCTGCGATAACTTGAAATGCCATCTTTCCTAAGCTCTTACCTTTAAATATTGACAGACTTAACTCTTGAACCCTTGTATTTTTTTCTCATAGATAATTTTTCATATAGTCTCGGTTACTTCTTTCAATTTTCTACGTTAGACAACCTCTGAACATTCGCATATTGAAGTTAAAATTAAATTTCATAATTTATGACTTGATAGCTAAGACGTTTCACTTTCAAATGAAAAAAAATTGACTTTCCCAAAAAGCCGTGCTAAGCTCCATCCTCTCCATCCTCTCGACTTTATCAAGTGGAAATCAGTCCGCCCTCGAGAGTGGAAAAAAAATGAAAAACGACTCGGAAAAAAATTCCATTCACACGAAATTCCCCCATTGTTCCCTCCATACACAGATTTTTCTTCGGCAAAGTACTACACAGCGCCTTCTCCTGCTCCTCCGCGCCACATCTTCCACTCTCCCTCTCCCTTCTCTCTCGTCCTCTCGCTATCCCCATCGTCTTTCCGCACTAGGCTTCGCGTCGGGGTTTGCCGATCGATCGGCTCTCGCTCTCCCGATATTCCTGGCCTCGTTAAACTTTCACGGCGATTTGTTCGCTCGAGTAGCACGCGCGCGCGCGAGAGAGAGAGTGGATTCAAAGAAGAGAGAGAGCCGAGGGCGAAAGAGTTGAGGCGCGACGGACAAAGAGTGAGAGGGAGGAAGAGGCTTAGGGCTTATAAATAAAACGCGGGACGTCGGTGGAGGGGATTTATTTATTCAGGCTGATTGACGCGAGCGCAGACCCTTTGTAAGTGCAGTGGCCAGCGTCGAGGAGAAGTCAGCCGATTGCACGGGGCTGAGTGATGAAGAGGAACGCGCAGGGGCTTGCCCTTTTTGCGGTGGAAAATGAGAGTAAGTAGTAAGAGTGGGGATTAGTCGGACGTTTATTGTTCGGATGATGTTGAGTGATTATCGACAGTGATGGTAGTCACTTCGTAAATTAGTTTACAAATACATGTACAAAATAGTCTTTAAAGTTTCAGAGTTTAGTAAATTACTGTCAATATGTTGTTTCACTCATAAATTATCTCCGAAAATTCATTTACAACTTATTATCTCATTTTGTAAAGTACTTTATCTTTTTTTCATTTCGAGTGTATTAAATGTTCGTGAGTCTTGATCCAGCAATTGTATGCAGCAATTTTGATTAAAATAATATTACAGTTATTGATAAATTGATGAAATATATTAAAACATAAATTGCTAAAATAAAATAAAAGATTTATCTGAAAACGCCAAATATGAGCTGTCTTTTATTTATCCCCAAGCAGGAGAACCTCTTGATAGTGGGGCTAAAATCCGCAGAACTCAATCTCGAGAGCCACGCGCGAGCAAGCTCCGGGCAAACACAACGGGCGATTAAACCTCTTTCTTATTTATAGAACGTTCGAGATATTTAAAAGTACGTCTCAGAACGCGAGTGCGCTGCTACTCGGTGGGAAGAAGATAGGTCAGTAGGAGGACGAAGAGAAAGAAAAAGGAGGAGAGGTGGAAAAATGAGTGTTGAATCGAAAGACCCTGGGAGAGAAGAAGACGACGACGAGGACGAAGAAGATATCGCGCGCCGGCCGGGATTTCGCTGCAGAGGGCACGACGATCGATGGCGTTTTACAGCGGCTGAGCAGTGGCGGTAGTGACATCGAGTGAGAGAGAGAGAGCGGGATACGTCCTTGCGAGTTTTGCGCTAAACCTTGGGGATTCTCCTTTTGCAAATTAATATTCATGCGCGGGAGGGGAAGGGGGAGCCGTCTCGTGAATGATTTGCATACTAATACGTGCTAATTATGCTGCGTTTTATTACGTATTGAGACTGGCGTTGGGAGAAATTAAATAAAAGATGATGTTTGCTTATTCTTCTCGAACTAGATGTTGGAAATAAGGTGCCAGTTGAATAACAAATTAAAATTAAAATTAATCTTTAATAATGTTGGTAATGAAGAAATTTTGTATTGTAAAATAATCATTAATGTAAATGAATAATGAATAAATAATAAATAAATAATAATAAATATATTAATTCGTGAGTATATGTGATTGGGGGAATTGATCGAAACAACAACGGTTCTTGGAATTAAATTTATTTTTAAAATAGTAAATATTCGTTTAACAAATATATTATATTCTGATGTACGTTATTCAGACAACTAATGCTTTAATGAGATCGAAATAATACTTAGTAATAAAAATAGACTACATGTATATATTTTATTAAGTATAAAAAATAATAAATGAAATGTTAATGAAGTACTTATATTACATTATAATGACATGTATCTACAAGTTACGGGAGGTTATTTTACAAAACCATGTACAGTCGTACAATAAATAACAAATACTTTTACTCCATCGATTCAGATTAAGAATGAAGAATACCCAATTTTATTTTTCTGCTTTGTACATTATTTTATTATCGTAATGATACTTTGACACTGGTTATCTTACGAAAGATAATATCTAGCCTCATCATCTGATTTCTCTTTTAATTATTACCTACAACGCCTTCAACTCGATTTTTTTTTATTATTTGGCTGTCTCTCTTTGTTTACATTGCTACAAACGTATGGCTACTCGCCAGAAAAAGGGCAGTTCAAACAACCGCGTTCTCGTACACAAAAAATTTCGCAACTTTACATCTCGTTTTCGTGCCCTTTCATTATTTTTTCTCACTCTTACTGTTATTACAACGTCGACTTTCGGTTTTGTTTTTTTAATTATTTTTTTTTTACAAAAATTCTGTCACTACAGTTTATCTCAATTCTCTTATATCATCCTCTCGTATTTTTCAATCTTGAATCTGCAAAAACACTTGTCGTTTGTTTCTCATCATTATTGTCACCGTCATCTGCGAATTCCCATCGAAATGCACTCGGCTCGCAAACGCAACGCTATGTCGGAAAAAGTGTGAAGTTTGGCAATACACCGTAGCGTCTCCGCAGCTCGGATCATCTTTTCGCGATCCGGCTGCCGAGACGTCTTCGATTCTAATTTACATAGTACCAGCGCCTCCTCCTTCCGATTGCCAAAATTCTCACCTTCCAGAAGGACGCGGAGAGCCAGGCGCAGAATGGTCAAAAAAAGCCAGCTCTTTCGTCTTCTCTCCTCGATCACCAGAGCTCCGTCGTGGGCGTGAGCGCGTGCACCTCGATGTTCTCGTGCCTCTGGTAGCGTCGGTCTTTCCGTTTGACGGTCGCTCGTCGCGACAAGACGACCGTGAGCGCGGCCGCGGCGCCGATCGCCGCTCCCAGGAGTACCAGCATGCCCGGATGGGCACCCGAGGCCAGAGACTCGGACGTTCGAGCCCCGGACTCCGTGGCCTGGCTCTGTAGTTCCTCGGCGACGCTGCTGGGCTCGTCGTTGACGTGTGGTTCTTCATTCAATACTTTCGATCGCGAAAAGTCTGGGATAACGCCGTTGTCTACAATTTTATCATCAAACGTGGCGAAGTCATCGACCTCTTTGTATTTGTTTACTGTGTTCTCCTCGACAGGTATGATTGCTGGTTGGTTAGGTTTCGTAAGCGATAATATTTCCGATAACTTCGTGGTACTGTCTGTTGTGGATTCGATACTTATGGTTGATAAAGTAGATATTATGTTTATGTTTGTTGTAATTTTTTCAGAATCAGGGGGATCCATTGTAAAATAGTCTTCCTCGTCAATATCTTTAGGTAATTTACCTTCTTTATGTAACTTTTTGAATAGTTTTAAATGATCTGACTCGTATCTATCCATTTCTTCGGTCGAGTCGTTCGTAATGGGAAGAGGATTATCGGTGTCAGTTTTTTGGATTTCCTCTTTATCCTTTTTTTCATGTTTTTTCACTGTCTTACTTTCTTTTGTAATTTTTTCTATACTTGCTTGTCTTCTTGTTACAGATGCCTCGTTAATTATTGTTGTCGTAGGTTGAAGTAATGTTCGATAATCTACTGACGGTAGGTTATTATCAGTTGTATTTTCTTTTTGTAGTTCTTCCATTTTTAAAGGTGATTGTTCGGTTGAAGGTTGTAGTGTTGTTGTCAACATTTTTTGGGTACTAGTACTGGGTAATGAATTCACCTCTGTACTGTAAGAATTTGGTTGTGATTTTAGTATATTCGATAATTTCATGGGACTTTCCGTTTTCTTTATTTCATTGAATGCAGGTTTACTTGTTACCACTTGAGTGCTAGTCAAATGTTCTAATTCAGTTATTTTTGAAGTACCTGTATTTGTTTGCATTTGAACAGTTGGAGTTGTAGTCATATGACTACTTACTAATGCTGGCAACTCTTGCAATAGTTTACCTTCAAAGTCGGTAGGTGTTGAACATCGCGTGGAATATTTCACTGAGGTCTCATGCTGCCTTATCCACTCACCAAGCCAAAATTGCTCTGAACTACAGTTCCACTCGTTTCCGACTAAATTCAATTTCTGCAGTCTCGGTAACACGTAGGAAAGATCGGATCGCATTGCACTAACATTTGTATAAGATAAATCTAGTTCTTCAAGACTTTTGCATGCCGAAAGCGCTGCATTGTCCGCCAACAGCTGAGCAGCTAATGCGGGACTGCGGGAAATGTCCAGTGTAACAAGTCTTTCTGGTGTAAGAATTGGAAAAGCCGTATCTTGATTTTGGTTCTCTTCTGTCTTTAAAGACATTAAACCTGACATACGAAGAGTGGCAAGATTTGTCGGTCCACTCAACGTGTCAGATGGTAATTGTTCAATGGGATTGTCAGAAATATCGAGCGCTTCTAATGCTGGAAGTTGGCGAAACGACCCCCCTTCAATCGTTGTAATGACGTTACCACTCAAGTTTAGCTCTTTCAAACGATACAGTCCTTGCAAGTCATTGGCCTTTAATTTTGATATAGCATTTTGCCTTAGATCGAATATTTTCAAACCACTCGGGAGACTTTTTGGTATTGTTGGCAGAATGTTTCCAGCTAATATCAATCGTTCGAGGTTATCCAAGCGGCCCAAAGCGTCTTCTTCGATGATCATCAGCCGATTGCTCGACAAGTCTAACACTCTCAAAAGCGGATAACTGTCGAGATCGCCACTGTTTATGGACGTCAATTGATTTCCCACTAATTTCAAAGCTCTCACGGACCGCATCAGCGCTGCTGGAACTCTCACCAGTCCTATCCTCGACGCGTCAACACTGTCTAACCGTCTTCCTGTACCGAACAGTAGCGACAGGTCTCTCTCGATCAATGGATTCTCCGCCAGATTGAGCACTGACAAACTCGCGAGTGGTTGCAACGTGTCAGCTGGAATGAAAGTCAGCTTGTTTCGGGATATGTCAAGTTCGACCAGTTTGTTTAGGTTTTGGAACCAATTGGCTTGCACGTGCTCGAGCTTGTTACCTGCGACGTTCAATCGTCGCAACGACCGCAGCGGATCAAAGACACCTTCCAGCGTGCGCAAAACATTGTCCGACAGGTCCAAGTACTCGAGCAACTCAAGGTACCTCAAGTTGTGAGGTTTTATGTAGTTCAAATTGTTGCCAGCCAAACTGAGCCAGGTAAGGTTGGACAGGTACCTGGCGTCTACGAATGCCGCGCTTTTGATCTTGTTGTATCCGGCATCGAGAACAGATAGACTGAAATTTTGAATATTTCCTCTCCCGAATATGTCCGGCTCCCATAATGCATTATGCGAGATGTTCAGTAGTTTGATATTGGGCAGAATGGTCCCGAACTTGTTCCATTCATTCCACAATAGAAAGGTGGGGTTGCTGAGTTTCGAGCAGTTGGTCACATGGACAACTGAAAGTTGGCGGAGGAAGCGCGAGTGTCGGGCTTCGCCGACGTACGGTTGCAACTGCGTCTCGCTGACTTCGTGCAGTAGAATCTCATCGATGTCGGAGGAGAGGTCGTCGAGCTCATCCAGACTGGGCACATGGCCGCGGCACTCGATCACCGGGGCATGACACTGGCAGGATTCCGGACACGGTGAGCCGCTCGCCATCACGGCGAGGAGTAACACTGGGAGCCACATCCCGGCGCTCCTTCGTTCTCTTCCTTCCTCTTTCCTCTCGATTCTCTTCCTCTCTTGCGCCTACACTCGCTCACTCCTCCCGGCGCACTATCTCGTCTGTGGGTGTACGATAACAGTGTGTACGAGGAGCATCCGTGCGCTCTATCACATTTTCGAGACGCACTGCTGCCGCCGGACAAGGCGTGGACGGTGAAGCTCGGGGTGTCAGGTCATCGTGACCAGAACGACGACGATGGTTAACTCGATATTCGAGGGAGTCTCTGCCCTCTCTGTTTCTCTTTCTCTCTCTTCTATTTGCTCTTTTGTGGGTAAACTAGTGCTGGCGAGAGGCGCTGGACGAGCGCTCGCGACGCGACTGGTCCGTGGGGAGGACCGAGCGACACTGCGCTACGAGCCTGCCTCTGCTCGTGTTCCACCTTGACGCCGCTGCCGCCGCCGCGTGTACTTGTGTGTGCGCGCGCACGTACGTATATACGCTCTCGTGTACGTTCACCCCAGAGCGGCGGTGGCGGCAGCAGCAGCAGCCGCCTCCCCCGTATCTTCTCTCCGCTCTCTACTCCCTCTCTCTCTCTCTGCATCCCGGGCTCGTCTCTCTTTCGCTCTTCTTCCTCTACCGGCGCACCAGCGCCGCATCTCGCTTTCTCTCGCGTACGGGGAGAGAGAGAGAGGGAGGGTGTACTGTGTAGCACCCTACCACCACTAAACGCCGCGAGTCGGCGCTTTTGCTCTCGCTCTCTCTCACTCGCGCTTGTTCTCTCTGTCTCTTTTGCCCTCACTCGAACTCGATAAGGGGCGCACGCGCTCCAGCGTCCTCGCTTCCGCGATATTCGGCGACGGTGGCGGCTTCTTTGTGCCGTTGGCCCCTTTGTTTTTGCTCTGATTTTTCGGCATTTTTCCCCGCGCGCGCGCGTCCGAAATCGTGTCTTGAGGTGTAATGGTCTGGTTGCACAGCGAAGCTGGTCCGCCCGCGCGCAAACGACTAAGAGTTATGTTTTTGATTACTCGTCGTGAGGGTCTGCTATCTGCGAGTCTCGTTTCGCTGAGTCCGTAAACGGTTTACTGTTTTGAAAAAGAAAAATCTAAAAGGACGTATTTTGCCGACTCTAGTATCATTGTTTTCGCTTGAATTCATATAACGTAGAGTCGTGAAATATAAACGTGCGAATTCATTGAAAATAATGTCGTTCGTTTAGCGATCAAGCGGGTCACAGATGATAATAATAAATTTGATGTCAAAAAGTAGATAAACGCGCTATCGCCGGTGGGAAGCTGGCGTACGCCGCGCTCTAATATCTGCGCGGGGATTAAGCGCATTAAGCATTTGAAGCACTCGGCCCGATGAATATTTTTACGGATGCAGCAGAAGCAGCGTTCCGCAGCAGTACTGCGCATACACATACACACATAGTCATACACAACCTTCGCCGGGGGAATGAATTCGTGATAAATAGCGACGCTCGCTAGCGCGCGCATATTTCGTCGTGCACGCGCAGCTTTTATCAAATGCCACGTACCAACGCGAATTTTACCATCGCGTATAATGATGTGCCACTTGGTTTTTTAAAATACATATTGTTTTTGTGGTTGGGAATTATATGTTCGATAAGGATGATGGGGTGTCGAGGACTGAATTATTTATTGTAGTCTACTATTTTAGTCGAATAATGCATTTTAACTGCACTTTCATCAAATGCTTTTACGAAGATTTGCTCAACTGAAATACTTTCAATATTAAAATGCTTTTCTGCATGATAGATTGAAAGTTATTTCAATATTTGCAAAGTTTTCTTTTATGAAATTTTACTGATTTTATTCAAGGCGCTGGAGTTATTGTACGAAAAGTTACGGTACAAGTCTTACATGTATACTTAACTAGTTTAGAATATTGAATGGATTTTTCTTCTCTTTATTTAGCTTATTTCTATCTCTTAAGATAGAAGTTTCTCAAGATCTATCGATAATCTGTAAAACTATATAATTGCATATAAGGTGCCGTGCTTTCTAGATCTAACCTGAGCGATCCAAGACCATTCTTACACTACTTTACTGTCAGTTTTTCTGAAATAATTAAATGCACAAAACAACAGCTAGGGTAGTGGTCCCTATCAGTGTACCTGTCCGTATTTGTGTGCCCTTTTTGTCATTTCCGATATAAAGAAAAGGTTCTAACCATAAAATTAATGAAAGGCTATTACAAGAAGCAGTAAAAAGACGATTTATTCGATAAATTACTCGGTTTGATGGACGATTTGTTAATAATCGTAAGTTGAAAAGTGTCACTAATGCGGCCTGTTGTCTGCTTTAAGGGGAAATTAATCGGTCTCTTACCCTAGCGCACGTACGATAAGCCAAGTAAACCGTCTGCACGCTGTTTTCACGCTCCTTTGCTGTGCTGCCTCGGAATTGATCTGCAATCTGGTTTGGGTCGGCCGACTTTCCGCGAATTTTCTTCGTAATTAAAGTACGTTTATTGATTTAACCGCGCGACGCGAACCGACAATTTTTCCCCGCTTTTGAATCGCGCGGACGCGTCGGCGGCCTCACAAAAAAAGCGAAAGGAAGCGAGTGGACGCGTCTCGGTTGTCTTTTTGCCTCTGCCGTGCTCATTATTTTAAATTGATCTCGAGTGGGACGACGGCAGCGGCAAATGAAGTTGCTTTATTTTTTGTTATTGACCTGGAAGCATTGTTATCTTTTTTACCCCGTAAACAAGAGGTTGTCGTCGGGGTTTTTGATGTTGCGACTAAAAAGCGTCCAGAATCCTCTGATTATCATAGTGCTTCACAAAAGTTGGTAAGGATCAAAGAGGAAAAATTTGAAGCATTGCATTTTAAGTATTATAATACTTTCGTACTAAAAAGTTTTTAAATTAGTTTATTATCTTCTACATCTCCTAATTGGATGTAATAATTTGTTATTCCCAATTACCTTAGTTTAGCTTTTCAAGAGCATGCCAATAAATTTAAAATTTTTATATTTATATTTTTTATATTTTAAATTTTTTATATTTTCAACATCTTTTTAATTATATATTTTTAATTAAATATGAAAGAAAAAAAGACACGAAAAAAATGTCATCCAAAATATAATAAATTATTTCAAAAATACTCGAACAATCATACAATATCATTAATTCTCTTGCCCTTTCGAGGGCAACGACCTCTGAATACCATTAACAAGGCAATGCCTTCGCGCCAACCTAATTAACTCTGGTCTAAAAAAAGGCCGCATATAATCATCATCGACTCTCGCCGCTCTTCGGATACGTTATATACATCCGCGGAATCGAATTGCCACGGACCATAATCTTAACCGACTGCTACTGCTGGTGCCGCTACTGCAGTGGCAAAGCCGTTACATCGCGCTCGCTCGCTCGCGGAAAATTAGATCGCCCGGGGCCGCGTCACTTCTACCTCCGCGAAATTAAATATCAACTCCGCGTATTATCAGAGCAAACATATCCGTCTCTCACTCTCAATGTGTCTTTTTCCCCTATCCTCTGTTTCGCCATTTGTCTCGAGATTTTTCAACTTACCGGCGCGCTTCGGTGTGTATTTTTGCGCGCAAGGCAGCTGAAAATTAATTTAATTGCCGCGGGAACTTTGTTAATCTTGCGAAAGTTCGCCTCGCTTCATTATGTAAAAACAGGTGTGCCAACGTGTAAGTGCAACTGTGCGTGTTTGTAGGTTGGTATCTGTATAGCGTAAGCGTCGCGCTTGATTTATTGCGCCTCGTGGAAGGGAAGAGTTTAAATCGTTTCTTTAAGTTGCGACCGGAATGGGATTTAGCTGCGTTGCATTGCATTGTCCCGAAATATAAGTTGAAAATCCTTGCGTCGCAACAGTACGCGCTGCCCCCCTCCCCCCATGTTCTCTTACGTTTTAATAAGCAAATGCTCATTGTTCCTCTTTTCCGCCTAGTTTTGAATTACAGCCGCGGGAATTAAAGCGACGTTCTTCGCGCAGTTTGTGGATCTCAACTTTCCTCGGGAGCTCGTTAAAGTACATACGATCGTAATGAACGATAAATAATGTCGGTGAGGTGATGAGTTTGAATGAGATTTCGCTGTTAAACGTTGCTGGGGAGGTGGTGGGGTATAGGTGTACGGGCGTTTTTCCTCGAGGAAGCTTCAAACTTGAGTTTTCGAAGTCAAACTTGGAAAAGTTCGACGGTATATTGGAATTCCTTTGAAGGATGTGACGTAATGTATTCAAACTAGTTCCGAAGATGCGAAATATAGTATTTTCAACAAATAGACACGTTGCTTTTTCGAAAAAACATTTGTAAAAGTTGTGAAAGAAAAGTTTATGTTTTACCTTGCAGTACATTGTTTCAAATTTTTGCCAATGTTCACTTCAAAGAGTTTCTCTTTTAAGAGTTAGCGAGGTACTTATTAAAACTGAAAATGTTTCCCATTGAAAAAACTTGCATAGTGGCTCGTTATTCTCGACAAAAGCCATTGTCCGTAATAAATCACGGAAGAATATTTGAGGAATCTTTGAGCATCTTGGCAATTCTAATAAAAGCTTACCGAAAATGTCCGGGTATTATCCTTTGGCCTTTTGATATTCTTCATTCTTCGGAAAGATAATAACGCTCGGCCATATGCATCTTCTTTTGCAGTCAGTTTTAGCATTCGTGGCAGATAAAAGCTGCAGTGAGTAAGCAAGTTTCGCAGTTGTCAGTGTTTCAGTTGAAACTGACTTTTCTCATCCTCCTCAATTAACATTACCATAGCGTCAGTATATTTACTTTACTTCCAACAGAATATTCCAATTTACTCATTTCAGTGTCTTTCATAAATATCTTTCATATACCTCGGTTTCTTTAATTTTTGAAATACAATCCATCCATCAATATATTATTTTACTTTTTCGTTATTTACGAATTATTCAAGCGCCCTTCAAGCTCCCTGTAAAACACATTTCGACAACTTAAAACCCCCTTCAGAATTATTTATGTAGCAATCGAGACGCTCATAAAGCCGGCCGTTCTAGCGCGAAACTTTTTTTTTCACTCCCGCACCGAAAACTTCCATAACCGCCTCTTTCGCGCGCTCATTTCGCGCCCCCCGTCCCATGCATACACACGCGGGATTTCTAATATTCGCGCGCGCGCACGCGGCTGGCGCTTAATATCGCGAGAAACGTGCGTTTTATGCGTCCGCGCGATTCGTGTTTTATCGTTTCTTATTTCTCGCGAGCGCGCGCGCGACGCCCTTTCGACCTTATCCGAGGGAAAAGAGCTCGTCGATATCGTTATACGTGCGAGATATCGTGGGAGCAAGAGGAAGGAGTGGGTGTGGAGTATCGGTCGCCTTGTGTTCCGCGAGGATATGGGGAAGGTATTCATGAGAGGCGGAGAGTGGTGGAGTGCAGCTGTGAAGTGAGCCAGGAAGAGGTCGTTGTTATATACTTTTTTTTCCTTTTTCGTGGATAAGGTTTTGCGAGGATGCAGTTTTTGAAAAGAATCTGTAATGAGTTTTAGCATTAGATGCGAATTTAAAAGGAGCATTTGACGGTTATCAAATGATTCGGAATTGTTAAGATAACAATTGTATTTTTGAGGTGACTTGATTAGGGTATGAGCTGAGAAACTTAATCAGGTTATATGAACCAAATAGTTAAATAGTGATTAGAATTTGTCATATTTAACTAATAATATTAAGAAATTACTAAAGATTCAACGAGCGTGTAAGAATCGAACAATCCCCTTGTACATGATGTAAGACAAATCCAAAAGTAAAACGTCTATTCTTAGTTTTTGACATCTCATACAAATTATTTCTAAATCAAAATTTGATATGATGAAAAGTTTTAATAAACGAGTATTCATTATTTTTTATCGTACAAAATAGAACTTCTTTTGCAAATTGAATTCGAAAATTAAGGAAATTAACAATTATGAGAATTTTAATTTTTTTCAAATTCTAAAATTACCAATTTACTCTACTGTTGTGCAGTTGCTAGCGCAGTAGTGATGAGGCGGCGACAGCTGCAAGTTAACAATAGAGAAAACGTGTAAGAGTTACGGCGAATCGCCCTTTTCTTGACTTACGAGCAGCCTACGTACTACCACACCGCGGATTCCGATCGCGGTGTGCTTGTATTGTATTGTATTTGTATTCGGTTCGTGTAACCTCTCGCCTTCGGCTCGGGTGACAAACACATCACACATGTGTAATGGATTTTGACGGGTCTTTCAATGTCGATTTCTGGCATCAAAAAATGAATCCCTTCGTTCTAAAGGGATTTTTCTCGAGAGTCATCTAATCTGAAATATGATTCATTTTTTTTTCAACGATATCTCTTTTATTAGTGATCACTCCATATTTTCGTATCGTCATATTTATTTGCTCGTTTCTGTAACTTCGAGTAGTTACAGTGATTACAAAGTGATGACCAATGAAAGAGATATTATTTTTCAACAAAATGCAGCATATTTCAGATTCTTCTCATACCTTGAGAATAAAGACCCATTGGAACGAATTACAGGGGTTGGGCATCATTATTCGATTCCAGAATCGACTCTCAAAGAGAGTTCAAATCCCTTTTTCGTCAATGTAAATCTCCTAGCAAGTTAATCAGATATCAAGTATACACGATACCAGTAGAAAATTTGAGCTTTTCTCTGC
>UXGD01003164.1:0-21660 GCA_900474315.1 Torymus auratus | reverse complement strand
ATGAAAAAGGTACTTTCACATAAAAACCTTGAAATTGCAACTCTTAGGCCCATAACTACATATATTAGGAACAATTTTCTCACTATCCCGTGAAAATCCATCATGCGGTCCTAAGGAAAGGTGACGACAAGCTGTTTTTCTTGAAAATGCTATAAATGAGGATAACATGAGTTTAAGTACCTCTGGCTTGGCATATTTTATTCAATATAAGTTATAGTTACAATATATTTTCATTATTTTATTATAATAATATTTTTTATCATTTATTTAGGTAATTTTGGCCAGAAAGACCTATGGGTATAAGACCGCCTTGAGATATTTAGATTGTCTTTATAGTTTTTTGTTTTCATTTGTGGCAAACGAATCTCATAATTTTAAATGATATTTATTGGGTAAATTGCATACAGGAACATGATTCGGTATTAGACCATAGCTACTGTAATGGTTATATTATTTCATTTCTAAATTAAAGAACTAACAAAGACACTTTTTAACAAGTTTTATAAATTGATGACGGTACAAAGAGAAAGTTACCAATTTTCGCTACAATTATGAAATGACAAAACAAAACCGCCTCTGCTACACTTTTCAGTAAGTACACACGCCCAAAATTCCCGTAAATTAACGAAACAACATTGCCGGTCATAAACTCAGTGCGATGATTCCTAGTCCTCAAACGTACCGAACATTAGGAGCATGCGCCCCTTGCTCTCCGAGATATATCCGTACGATATAATCCCGTGTCAGTCTGGGTACACAGGGTCACACGACCTTAGTTAGAGCTGGCGTACGTTATACGCCCGTCGTAAAAGCGCTCGCGCGACCTGTTATAAAGCGAGGCAAAACAATAAACTGTTTACGGAATTAATTTTACTACCCGGATGACGACGGCATGGGCCGGACGACAACGACGCGACGGCTCCCTCAGGTATAGCAGAAATGGAAAGTTGGCGCGCGCGCGCGCGCGCCTGCGTCTCGGTTTTATTGATGGGCCCACGCGACCGTCGGCTTTCGCTCGCACTGCAACGTGCAATGAAACTGATGCATGCGCCAACGATCGAGAGTCTAGCAGATGGTGTGTACTTGATGGGCATGATGTTTGCACTGTTTGCATTTGAGAAATTGCAAAAATTCAAACATTGCGCAGGTAGTTGTCTAGAGAATACAGTGTGTAGTTACTTTTTATGGCTTTTTCTTAAAGGCATGATCATTTTTGAGATTTTTATGGTTTCCAATAATTAGTTTTGGCACGGTATGATAATTTTTACAGAATTTTTATTTATTTATTTAACTTATTAGAAGTAGATGGTCATTTTACACAAAACTGACCAAATAATTAAAACATTCGCAGAGTATCTTATTTGAGATCTAAAAAAATAGCTGTTAGAGATTTTAGTCTAGCTTTGAAAACTAATAATGAGAGCTCATCCCTCATGCTAGAAGGAAGCAAGTTCCTATAAATAGTTTTTTTCTTAGAAAAGCATTTTACAATCGATGCAAAAATTGGTCTAGTGCATTTCTGATGAAACAAGCTTTAATAAATGTTCTCCATCATCTTCACCGGTATACTTATACTTAAATAAAAAAAATTGTAATATAGTACATAATATGAATCTAAAATTTATTCACCTTCCAATGAATTAAATACAATGCCAACATACGTAAACCAATATACTACCACTCCATCAACTTTAGCCCCCCCTAAAAACCACTATTTATTTTGTTCACGTATTTCATATTTTTCAATCAATTTTATTCAACAAAAACCACGCGTGTCTCAAGAAACGAGTTTCAAGAGCGCTTCACGCGCGCGTTAGGCCCCGAGATTCCGTCCTCGTAGGGGGATTAATGCCCGCGGCCATTTAATCCGACAATATTAATGATCACCGATTCCTCGCGCGAGCTTTTGGCTTTTCTTGCGCGCGTGGACGACGTCAAAAGGCCGCGGGAAAAACGCATGCGCGCACGAGCGTCAAGGGGGGCTGCGTGGCTTTAAGCCTATTCACGTCGCGGGGGCCTTATAAATCCGGACGACGAAATTAATCGGGGCCTTACGGCGATAATAATAATTCCGATCTAAACCGCATAGCGCGGGAGCCAATGGTAGTGAATGGATGCGACTATAGGAAAAGGGTAGTAGCGAGGTCTACCAGAATTACGCCGCGAGAGCTACGGGGGTTATAAATAAGGCGATATTCACGCGGGCATGTCGTTTTTCGAGATGGGGAATTCAGCTCGTTGTAATCTTCTTCGGAGCTGCTTTTGAGTTGATTCTTTTTATGTGCTAGTAAGGAATGGATATGGTGTTGGAAGTGATGGTCTCGTATTTTTGTACATTTTATATGCTTCTACAGATGTTATGCGGAGTTAAGCCCACACAGCTGCGGTGAATCTCGCCTTATTTCTTTCCTAGTTAACAAGAGATTATGCAAAGTTTATGTTTAATACGTTATTAGCCGAAACTAGTTTCTGACGATTGCCACAGTAGCGACTTTCCTAATTAAGAAGATTTCAGAAGTCTTCTTTACGTTCATGTGAATAAATCAACAGGATTTAAAAATATTCCATATTGTCATAACTCGGCAACAGTAAGTCCATCTCAAAATCTTCCATTTAAAAAAAACTCCGAAACTCAAAATTTATCATCTATAAACAACAGTGACCGTCAAAAGTCGAGTCTTCCTGCATAAAATTAATGCCTTTCTTTAGATATAATATACACTTGCCAGAAAAAGTGTCTGAGCAGGCGTGAAACATCACGACCATCTATACGGCTTCGCTGTGCGCGCCATCCCCGCGGCTTCTTCTGAGAGACGACAACCTTCCGTAAGCAGACGCGCATTTTATGTTAATTCCGTCCTGTTTATAAACATGCCCCGTTCGAGAGAGAGAGACGCACGGAATTCATATCACGCGGCGCAGAATATATATCGTATACACGTACGTATACGAGAGACCGCATGTGGCGTCGTTTGAATAATAAGCGATTGATTAGAAGCCATAAGTGCTGCTGTATTTATGAGAAAAATACGTTAATGGAGCAATGAGCCAGCGGGGACCGGACGACGACGACGCGTCACGAAAAGTCCGATGATAATTATCCGGCGGATTTATGTGGTAAATTGGATTTGCATAAATATATAGACGCGGCTATAAGACGCGAGCAAGTTCTATAAGTGGTTTGAATAAATGTTCGTCGGCCGGCGCGTTATTTATCGGCTATGGATTAATAAGCCGACGCACGGTGACGTCGGAGTGCGCGGCCGACGTTTGAAAAATATATCGACAACGCGTTTCTATAATTCTGAAATTAGGCGTTAACACCTCTAATCTTTATTAAAAACGCGCGATCGTCGCTCAGAAATATGAGACTTTTTAATCATCATTATCTTTAATCTCTTGGGGGAAAGTTTCATATGGTACAATTTTGTTGTTAAGATAAAGAGCCTTCAGTCATAAATTGTTTAAGAGGTTTAATTAAGCAGGAAGTACGTTTTTTTCGGCAGTGCAGTGGATGCGAGGCGCGTCATCCCGAGAAAAATGTACTATGCGAATTGAATAAATAAGAATGATAAATTCACTTAAATATTTGCTCGTAATGAAGTAACTCCTGAGATAACGATTGATATTAATTTTCGGGATCCAAATCTGGAGACGCAGCATATGAGCGAAAACCAGTTTTTTTAAATAATTACTTAATCCCGCAGCAGTCTCACCTCCATTTTCTTTGTACATAAACCAACAAAAAAAAACTTTGAAATTTGAATATTACGAAGCAAGAAAAAAAAACGCCAAGCGAACACCACACAAGAGTGGAACAAATCTTCGGTAAAGCGTTTTAAGCGAATATATAATAAAAAGCCGCTTATTATTCAGGCAAATAAAAGAAGTAATTCCGTACGTGCGCGCTCAGCAGCAGCAGCGGCGGCACTCGATCGTCGATTCCGGCTGTCCCCTCGCGGCGTTTTGGGCGCGCGCGCATTCAGCGACAGCGTGAAAAAAGAAAGAAATCGTAAATTCAATTACGCCGCGGGGTAGAGCGAGGAACGTCAATTACATCCATCACGTGACGACACACGCGGCAGAGCGCAGCGACGCATCCTCGATCTCTTGCGCGCCCGGGACCTTCGCATAATTCCAATTATCTACAGGAGCGAGGAGTAGGCTGTGTGTTCCGTGCGCGAGAGCCCGGTGAGTTGCATTAATTAGCGGAGCTTCCTTATGTGTTTTTCGGGAGTTCATAAAAAAACGAAGAGGGAGAGAGCCGAGAAAAAATAGCGCCTCGAGACGCGCTAAATGGCCGCCGCGCGGGAGAGCGAGTTATGCGTAGATGCATGAGAGAGAGAGGATAGACGTTTTTTTGTCCGGCGCGATGTATCGTATACGCTGCGATAAAATTACCATTTCGACGGTTTTTACGTCGTCTACTGCTTGTACAAATTTTTATCGTGCCCAGAGGCTAAGATTCTCTTGGAGTTTTCGAGGAGATGTTGCGCTTTTTTCCCGTGAAAATTGAGCAATGTTGACGTCTTTCTTTTGAGAAGCCGATAAAAGGTTTGCGCGCCGAGATCGTATCTCTTGTTGGAGAGGAAAACAAGCCAGTTGCGGAGAAAATAAGGGTCGGATTAGTAGCAGTAGTATCTCAGTTGCGCTTCAATAATTTTTCCGGCGGGCATAACGCGCTCAGAGAGCAGTCTAATAGACATAATATGATAATCGTCGGGTTTCCCTCGTCAAATATTATAACGCAAACAACACTTATATTTAAATAAAAGAAAGATCGTCAAAATATTCAAAAGGTTCTTTCGTGAATAGATTCACACCGAAATTAACATCGAATGTCGTGAAAATGACAAATAGATGCTGAAAGCGCTCGATAGGCGAGAAAATTTCCGTGGCAACAAAAAAGGCACGCGCGCGTGCGCGCAAAGATTGATAGTTTTTAAAGAGAAGCGAAAGAAAAGTTCGAAAGTTGACCGAGGAATAATCGAATTCGTAACGCGGCGGCGTGGGGAAAGCCGATCATTATGCATAGCAATCTCGTTCGAGCGCCGCCTGTCACTCTCATCGTCGTGAGAAACAATAGGCCAAATTGATTTTCGATCGCTCCGCGCGAGAGGAGAGTTTCGAGTTTCTCACGCGCTTGTATACACATACACAGCTCCCGAATGCATATTCCGTTATATGAGCTTTCGAGAGAGTTAATTTAGCCGCGGCGGAGTAAAAAGCCGCCTTCCGATGCGAGATGTATATATAATAGCGATTCAATCGCAAGAAGTACAAAATTATGCTTCTAATACACATGATAATATATATGTGAGCGAGAGTCCGGAGTTGAGAAGAAAGAAGCCGGACTTCAATCTCGATTTCCCATGCGCCGGCGAGTTCCGCAACCTAATTGAAACGCGCGCTGAGATTATCGTAAATAAATTCTAATGCCGATTGGTTGGGCTGTTTTTATACTGATCGTCTGATTAATATTCGGGGCATTTGCAAATTGGTACGCGCATAGTCCAGAGTATATTTATGTCTCATTGATGAAAGCGGTATCTTATATTATACAACTTATGCTTTCATGATTTCAAAAGCTGATTTTGTTTTATAATTTGCATGATATTTTAAGCTCGATCATGGCTGATTATAAATTTATTTCAATAATTTTATGTGGTTCATTAAATAAATAATTTTAAATGTTCTTTTTAAGATCCTGTAAATACTTTACCGAAAACAATAAAGTACTTTTAATATTGTAAAAGCCTTAAAAAAATTATCTAATTAACGCAACCGGATTACCACTTTCCCGTCTCATTATAAAATCCAAAACAGCACCTCCAGACGTCAGACTCTCATTCCCCGTCATAATCATACATTTTCCTACGCGCGTATACTTATACACCTATACCCTCCAGCCTCTCACAACCACACCACTCCGCAAAAAGACATCCGCGCATAATCGAATCGACGGCTTTCCGCAAAGCAGGTGCGACAGAAAGCGCGCGGGTTTTCACGCAATTCCACACTCGCGCGCACACACGGATAGAGCGGGGAGAGAAATAGACGAGCCGACGGGATTCTCTTTTTGCGGCGTCTGGCGCAGATGTGCGGCCGTCGAGATTCGATAAAAAATAATCGGCTACCGTGCGCGTCCCCCCATTCGGCGATGATGAGCGAGCATCCTCTCTTTCTATTCCTCTCTTCCCGTTCGGTAGCCTCAATCACGACGCAGCGGATCTCAATCGGCCAAATTAGGGATCTATTCGGCCTAATTGGATATTATACCGGCGCATATTGAATTATCGGGAAAATCATGCACCTACTTTCGTCCCTCCTCTCATCAGACTCTTTCTCTCCCTTTCTCCCCCTGTGCTTTTTTCTATTTCTTCGTCTCGTTTCTTCTTCCTCTCGTTCGTTCTTCATTGTGCGCGCGGAGAGTAGAGTCCCCGGTGACCGGTGAAACGGGAATTTGAGCAATTTAGCCATTGATAGCTCGAAATTGCTGCATTATAATCGAACATGTACATTGCGAAATTATTCTTTTTTTCCGCAAATTGCACGCTCGTTATGTGTATTTTTTCCTCCTCGTTGCGACCGTCAAAGAACGTCTTTTGCGCTACATCACGAGCGCATCCGTTATTTTCCAACATATAACTATACATACGAAATAGGAAAATTCTCTTAATAAAAAGACGTGTTTACCTTAGCCCACGTCTATTACTCTTCCTATATACCTTCACGCGCAAACTTGAAAATCCCATACACCGCGGCGAAAAATTATTCGCCAGGCTAATAGGTTTGTGATTTAAAGTGTAATAATACAACGCGGTCGAGAGCGAAGGAGCGAGTAAATAACGGTGATGAAAGCGCTGCGAAAGCAGAAATTATCCGTATAAATACATCGCGCAATTTCATGCTGTATACATACACATACGTACACGTATAGTAACGAGTGAGTCACGCGCGCTCGGACTCTGCTCGTTCCCTCTCAGCTCGTTCGTTATACAGAGTCTGACGTCACACTTAACGGGGTGGTGGCGTCATGCTCTCTCTCACACCCGCGCGCGCGACGTTCCCACACTCGCTGACCTTTCAGCTAACCCTACCTCATGCTCTCTCTCTCTCGCATCATCTCCTACAAAACAACAACAACACCAACTCATCGCTCCTTACGAACATCATCGCAAAAAAAACTCCAGAAGCTCTTAAAGGGAGCACGAGAGAGATGAGGCCGCTTATTTTGCCTTCGGTAAAAGCCGCGTATACGTAACACCATGGCCTCTGCATTATAAATATATATATACATATACATACACGATGTACCGCATCGTCGGAAACACAAAACGCCTAATGGATTCCGTGAAGAGAGCAGCGAAGGGAGACGTGCGGCTGACACGCCATTATCGGACGCGATGGCAGCGGCGTTTCGGGAGACGCGACCGCGCGCGCGGAGAGCCCCGCCGGAATAGACTGTTGGTATAAGGTATTGTGTAGTATATATACGCGACGACGTGCATTATGCGCCCGTGCGCTCGCGGAGAATCGTTTTGACAGGATCGATCAGCCGAGAGTGTATGTGTATGCGTGTACGCTGGAAGAGGGAGCATGGAAATGAGATAGAGAAGATGATAAGAGAGGTGGGAGAGAGTGAGAGCTACCGGGCGAAGACAGGGCTTTGTCTCGTAATGACTTGAGAATTTCAGCCCTGAGTTGTTGCTGAGATATTTTAATAAAAGTATTATGGCGGTAACGTGGAGGTAAAAATAAAAGGGTCATTTTACGTTGGGTTGAAGAAGGTTCTTTTTTTTCATAGTAAAATAAGTTAAGAGAATCATCAGTTTTTTACACATCATAACGTCATTAAAGTTACTTAAGCGCGCGATCTTACTGCGGAATTCAAAAACATCTAAATGAAAAGCTTAATAACAAACCCTCAGCGCCGCGAACTCGAGCTCTAAAAATAACCGCGCGCGCAAAAACGTTGACGGGCGCTAAATGGACGTTCTCGGGTCTCTCTCCGCATATATACAGACACACGACAACGCCCTTCGCGCGATCCAACACGCCGATAACAGTCATCATCGCGGCGCATAAACGATGATAATTTCCGTGTGAAAACATCTCAGCAGTAGCAGCAGCGAGAGTGACGCTGCACTCAAAAATCCAAGAAGCGCCACGATACACGCGCGGTTATAAATATCAATTACGCGAGTGCGCAGGGCAATTGGCGCAGTCCCTCGCGGCGTATTAGCATAATATTCGTGCGCGCGCGAAATAAAAATTTATGCTGCGACCACCCGGCGTATATGTCTGCGTATGAGTAAAGGGGCGGAGCGGAGGGACAAGTGTTCCACGAGCGCGTCGTTAAAACGCATTAAACTGGAAGATTACACGAATCAGGGATGCAAATTGCGGTGTCACCGTCGTCTGCATACTGTCGCTCGTAGGTGGTGCGTGTGTTGCTGTGGGGTGGTCAAATGTAAGTGTTTGTGTGTGTGTATAGAGAGAGAGAACATCGCTTTAGGGGGAACAGGTGGCAAAAAGATTCATAATCCTCAGGCGGGTCGTGTGCCTGTGCATAAAGGTGCAAGTGACGACTGACTGGCGGCTTTGATGTTATTGCACGGTTTTTACGCACGCTGGTGGTTGGATGAATTTCTTTGAGGGTGGTATATATGTTTGTTTTTACGTTTTTCATACGACCATTTTATTGACAGTTTCGTTTCTCTTTTATAGGAACTTTTATTATTTCTGGAGGTTTTGATATTGGGAATGTAAGCGTAACTTCATGTCAGTATGATGCTTGAATTCATGTTTTTATTGTAATATTCGTTTGAGTAAACTTTATTGACCCGCAAGTATCCTCCGAAAAATAATTCTAGGCTGAGAAAATATTTTAGCAAAAGTTGCGAAAAATTTTCACAAATATTACTATACTGTCTCGTAAAGCTATATGTATAGCAGAAACTATAAAAATTTTATACAGGAAATTTTGCTAGATGTGCAAGAATATTTACTAGAGTGTATTTCAAAATTTTCTATAAAGTTTACAGTCTGGCTCTTCAAGGCAGTATCTATAATTTTTGCAAACTTTTAGTAATTTCTATACTAAACTGGTTTAAATTAAATTGAATTTGAATTGAATTCATATTTGTTTCGACTACTTAGTTTTCTCAGTGAATAAGATTCTCAATGAATACAAGCTGATATAATAGAGTAATCAAAAAGTCCACCCCTTTCTTATTTTACAACACAACTGTAGCTCTATAAAAACTTTCAATTGATCTCGCAGCCTCCCAGGCCAATTTCTCTCTCGCTTTCTCACACTATATACTCCTCTCTAATATACAAACACGCACGAACTCAACCGCTCGTGCCGACTGCGTCAAGCATCTTTCCCTCTTAATTGCCCATGTAGCTCGTCGAGAATAAATCCGACGCGCGCGCGCGTGCGCCACGCTCTTAATTGCTCATCCTCGCTTCTCTGCCAAGAGATGGGTCGATGGGTCAAGGGGCGTTGGATATGATGGGCTCTGTAACCGAACTCGCACGTGGCGGCGGCGGTTCTTTCTTTATCTCTCCCCTTTCTCTCTCTCCCAATTGCGAATCGACTTAATGATAGACCCGCGGCAAATTAATAAGTCTAATAAGCGTTCTTCATTATACTCTTTCTCATATTTTACTTTCTAGTCATATTTTTACGAGAGTTCCCGCCTGCCCGCCGCAGAATTTCTTCCGCGAGAGCGGAGTGCGTTGTATTATATACGCGCGGTCTCTTTTAATTATTGCCATTATCTTAAAGTTTAATTAAAGCCGGCTTATGATTCCTGCCGCGTTTATAAGAAGCGCGTTTTTTGGCGGGGAGAAAGTTCCGCGGTTATAACGATTTTCTGTGTGTATAGAAGAATAGACACATAAACGAAATTACAGGTAATTTGTTGCGCATAATAGAGCATTAAGCGAATGACTAATTAGTAGAAAAAACTCTATAATGTATAAAGTTTACGGCGAGTGAGGTTCGCAAAAAGCATGCACGCGCATTCTCCACCGCCCCCTCGGGCAAAAAGCTACTTTGCATGGTAAACAGCGTTTTTCCCGTTACAAAGTCTTCTGCAACGTCGACTGACAGAACATACTTCAAAGCTACTAACAGCATGTATATAGATCAAGTCGTACGCACGTTACCTACGTCTCTCGCAAGTACATCCGGCTACTCGCACAAAGAAATTAATGAAGCGCGTCGAAGAAGCCTCCGCCGCCGCTGAGAGAGAGGAACGCGATATCAATCAGTGCCGATAGCACGTGGGACACGCGATAAACGCGCGCGTGCCATCGGTTGCCCCGTGCCGTACGGCTAATTTAATATTTCCTTCGTGCGGCAAGACAGGCGTGACACAGTCGTTCGCGTCGAGTCATGACACAGAAACAATTTCTCCCCGTGAGCAAGAAGAGGAGATGGAGGATGAGGTGAGTTTATTTATATGTATATATATACGTACGCATGGCACGCGAGTAAGTATGCAGCGTACGCTCTTTTCTTTTCGTTCGGCTGTCTGCTGTCGAGGTCTTTGCTTTTTTGGCCGGCGAGCGAGCGCGATCCGCAATGACAGTTGTATGATTAAATATTTTGTCGAGTGTGTTTGCGGGAGAGGGAGATGTTGGTGAGAGATGCGCTTTGTCACTGCTCGCGCGCCTGTTTGATTTTAACAGCGGCGATGCTCGTGTGTACAACGATCGTTTTCAATTTGTAGATTCCAATGGTGAGATTATAGGTATTGAAATGCTGTTCGTGAATTGAATTATGAATCGAGTAATGGTAATAGGGACTTTTTGTTAGATGTTTCCTTCGCTCATCATCATGTGAATGAAACATATTTTTTATGTAGATAAATTGTAATTTTTTTTTATCGTGCTTTAAGGTTTTGATATTAAGATTTAAACATTATAGCTTTGTAATATTTATTTAAGACTGTATCGTTCACAATGTCGAAGGATTTATTACGATTGGTTTTTAACCAGAATATCGAAGTAAGTAGTCGACACATAATAGATATACATATCAATTATAGAAAAGAGATATCAGTAGGGATGCACGATATAGCAAGATTTATTTATTTATTTAATATCAGAAAATTACATAATCGTAATTCCGCAAAGGAATATATGATTTCCTGTGTGTGGCTTAACTAAACTTAAATCTAAATTTAAAAGCTAGATTAATCTTGATATTATATTGTCTTGACTCAATATTCGATACAATATCAAGATTCTAGTGTCAAGAATCTTGTATTGTCTTGAAAATAACTTAACATTTTCAAATCGTAATCATTTCGAGTGATAAAGGCTGACGGAGTGATCGGCGACGCGCTCCATCGCCGTTATATCCCCTCGAGCCCGCTTACTTAGGTACGTGAGGCCACATGGAGGGGGTGCGCCGCCTAGCGGCAGCACGCGAACTAAACTGGCCGGTGGCACATATATGGCAGGAAAAATAAATTTCAAATTTAGCCTTTGACTTGCGCCGAATTGTTTTAGGTTTTATATTAAACCTAATGTATAAGTATATCAAATTACGTTCAGTTACATTATTCTTAAAATTCATTAAATTTGTAACTTGAAAGTTTCTTAAATTTAAGGACATTTTTAACAGTGAATCATTTTAAAAAGGTCTGAAATCCAAATACTCGGAGGTGCGCGAGGCCCTTGCAAAAAACGAAGCTACGAAGACGTGCCACACTGAACGAGTCAATAATTTAAAAAAACTTACTATTTTAGATATGGCCTCATATCCTACGGTTATTTGGGTTTAAGAATTTTTTAAACAATTGACTAGTTTACTGCTACACATCTACGGAACTCTCTTTTTTGTGTAGATCTCATGTCCCCCGGCTATTTGAGTTTCAGACTTTTTTTTAATAAGCGAGCTGGGACATTCTTACGCACCGAGCTGAAATAGGACGTTCTTATATAAGCGTCTAGCCGAGATAGGACGCTCTTACGCATCGAGCTGAGTTAGAACGTTCTTTCTCCTATCCGACGATATGTGCATAGGTCAGGTACAAAATGTTAAAGATGGCTTAATACTAAATTTAAAACTAAGATATATGAATAAATTCTTAGTATTTTAGCAAGATAACGTGTTTGAACTTTAATTAATAAAATAATAGGATAATTTGAACGGTTTCAATCCAACTTTCTTTTCATAGTTCTTGAATTAATTTATTTTATTTTTTGCTATTTTAATTAGTAGAACTCAATAAAATTTCCATCTTTATTTTATTATTGTATGACAAGATTTATAGTTCCTCATATAATTAAACAACGATTCCTATTGTATCATTCATAAAAAACTTTTTTTAATTTTATATAATTTCAAAAATACCAAAGTTAAACAATAACGCACGAATAAACTACCAATTCTAGCTCCGACTGAACTGTCCCCGTAGGTCAGCTTCAAGCCTTAAGCAGAAAATCCGCAGCTATATAGCCAGTGCACCATCTGCGTCGGCACGCGGCCGCAAACGGTATTATCGGCTCTATCGCAATTCCCCGGTTGTATATATACGCTGCCGCCGTCGTCGCAGCCGCGAGGCGCGTCAGCGGGGCCACGAGGCGCGGCGTAAGTATTAACTTAACGAGCGCCGGTGAGAGAAACGGCCCACGCGACGTCTCGTCGCAGGTCGAAGGTTAACTAGACGTGAGAATTCCCGAGAGTGGCGGAGAGTTTGTGGGGCCGGATTTTCGTATATGCGAAGCGTGTAAAAAGATGAGCGTGCAGGATGCGGATAGAGTTTATGTATCGCGGGGGGTAGGTATTGGCGACCTGCTAGTTTTTACTTTACACGACTATAACTGAATTTGAATTTCGGAGCATATTTAAATTTGAAAGTAATTAGTACGTGCTAACGGCTAATTGGAATTCAAGAATTTGAAAGCAGAAACATTTGAGATAGTTTTATATTAAAGATTAATAAGATATACTTTACGAAATCTCGATAATAAATTATATTGATCAGTACACGATGAGTTTCTGTCACAACAAAACCTATACGTGCGAAGCCAATAACACTCTGATTTAATTAAACTCGTAAAAGAACGGAGATTTCCAATAATCCTTTAGAACGGATTAATTCCATCATACAGTGTAAAAGCGTATATCCACCGCACGGTTATGCCCCCTACCGTGCAATTACGCAGTCAGATCTCGAGCGCGCGCGTAAAAAGGGCCGGCCGCGCGCGTACTTTTATGTCCCGCCTAATGGCACGAAAATTAATTTCGAGGGTATCAATATAACGAAAGCAAACGTCTCCTTACACACAGATACCACACTCACAGAGAAAACTAATTACAGCCGAGAGAACTCGTGCTCGCCAGGAATCTCATAGGCTCTCTCGCGTCTCTCAAGTTCCGAGTCCGTCGCGGATCGTTTCCGACTCGCCGTTAAATTAATTCCCAGCATAAATGGCAACGAGCCGTTTGCAAACGCGCAACCTTTACTCCCTCCTCTCTCTCCTCGCCGCAAATTAACGCGTGCGCGACTATCCGATCGCTTGTACAAAAACCGGAATCGCACCGCGCGCGTGTATTATACACAGCTCTTCGTCGGCGGAACATCTGCATCCGCGTCCCGCTTTTTTCGCACGCGCGCGCGTGCCTTGTAAAAATGTAATCTTCCGGGGAGGCGAGCTCAGTGTGCGGCCGGCCGGGCCACACGCATATATGGGAGTTTGATTGGCCACGGCGGCGCGTTCGCGAAAAAACCCGAGCGTTTTATGAAGGCCGAAATTTACGAAGTGGACGATAAATTTCGGAACCGGGTGACGGCGGGCTTTGATGCGCGTGGGGTGGTCAGCGCAAGCGGCGCGGTGGGTATATCAAGGGCTCGTAAGTGCCTGTAATCGAAACAATGTTTTTTCAATGATTTATGGGGGTATTGTTATGGAAATGAGGAAAGGGAGGGATGATGGGAGAGTTGGGAATCGTTCAATCAAATCCGAGTGCAAAAACGTAATGGGTCGCGAAATGTATTTGAAAATGTCTCATTTAGGGGGATTTATTTCTGACGATTGATTTATATCTGCGGATGGTGTTTTTAGATTGGGTTGACCGGTATTTATTAATGTTTCTGTAATTTTATTATGTTTTTTTTTAGCAGAAAGCAATGAGTTTAGATGATAATCATTTTAGTATATTTTTACGAAGTATATTATAGGTAAAAGTATAATATGTTTAGGATAGGAATTTTGCAGATTGCTAAGTTTTTAAACGATTAAATTAGTGTGGTACGAACTAAGCTTTTCTAAAAATTATTAAGTATAAATTTATTTTAAATCTTAAAAGCCCGATATAAATAATTGTGCAAAGAGCTTTGACTTTTTATGAAATTACTATTATTACATTCGTAGTATATTTGAAATAATTTTATCTTTAAAATATAGTTTGAAGAAATAAATTCAGAAAATAAGGTAGAAAAAATCTAGAAATAGTATGCAATTGATTTAGCTTGGAAATGAAAAGTTCATTCTATTTACAACGATGTCGGTAGAAATAACATTAAGAAAAAATAGAATCTTCATTTTAGAATGCAGAATCGTTCAAAACGGCACTCCAATTTAAAATATTAAATTATTTTTATACTATAAAATAAAGTTAAATTTACTTTTTTTTGTACTAATTTAGCATTTTCCCAAACCAGTTGATTTCACTAGTGCAAATTAGTTAAATATAAGCATGGTTTTTTGTTGCACGTTATCTTTTGTATATTAGTACTTTTTGTACTCTTACTATGACTCTTTCGCAGAATTTGCAAAACCGCATTAGAAAAGAAACTTGATCTGTCATTTATTTTCTAAAATTATCTATTCGAAGTTTTCGTATTTTCACAAAACGCTGTTCTCCCCTTGATTGAAGATCCTTAATTGCAGGACTCAATTAGTTATTTATTTATTTTCCCCTCGTCCACTCTATTATTAGAAAGCGCGTCAAATCAATCGTTAGTCATTATGTCAACCGGCTATATACGAGACCCTCGCGCTCACCCAGAGAAAGTCTTGAGAACCACATGTTTGTTCGGCAACACGTGCTTAACAGTTAGGACACACGAGTAGCCCCATGCGCCACACTTACGCCCCCGAAAAACGCGTTCACTGGGCTTTTTCAACCACACGCAAGCATCTGCCCACGCGTGTAGCAGTATATAGTCCCTTTCGTCCTACACAACGACAAAAAATTGTCCTGTTAGTCAACCCGGAGACATGAAAAATTATAAAAACCGTTGCTCCTATCTAACTCTATGTAAAAAAAGTGCACCTCTACCGCAAGCAGCGGACCTACAGGAATCTCGAGACATTTGGGTGAAAGTACGGGAGTTGTTTTTTCTACGCGTGTTTTCCGAATATTATCCACGCGGGGCACTACACGAAGTCGTCGACTCGGGGGCGGCCAGATGAAAATAAAGATTTACAATGACTGCAGTCCGGCCGCGAGCCATTACCATTTGCGCTTAAAGGGGTAAACGTGCGCGTGTATATGGCCATAAGCGCAAGCCGCGCCGAAGACAAAATAAAAAGTCACTCGCCTTTACGACTCCTTAACCCTTACTAATCCGACAGCGCGTCTACGGCCGAGCAAAAGAATGGAAAAAAAATTTCACCGTCGCGCGCAGAGAAATCGGCCGGCAAGGGTTGTGTCCACTCGCTCCGACGCGGAAGTCAAAATATTGCTTTATTGCGGGCCCCCGCACTGTGTCCTCGCCCCGTGCCTAGACGCCGCGTGTGAGTCAAAGGGTTTTTTTTCAACGGGTTGAGCGCGGCGGAATCTCTCTCGTCTCTCGAAGGAAAAGCGCGTCGGTAAGGAAAGGATTAACTTTTACCGTTTTGCTCTTTAACTTTACTGTTTTAGTGCCGCTGCAGCCTCGACGTCGCGACGACAACGGCGACGACAGGAGGGGGAAAGGGTTGGCCGCTGCCTTGCTCTTACAGTTAGGTCGCCTCGGTATTATTCTCGCTGACGAGAAAAAGGGTAGATATATATATTGGAGAAAGGTCGTTGTAAAATTTCTTTCGCCGTATATAGCAGAACTTTCTCCGGGACGAGCGCGCGCGCTTTATTATTTTCAACGGACGGGGTAAGGCGAGATTTTTTTTTGGCTGGAGTTCATCGAAGCACGTCGCTGACGTTATTATTGGACTCTACGGGCGAAGGGGTTGGAATTTTCCAGGATGTCGGAAAAAATTGAGAAAAAATCGTTCGGTTTTAACTGTAAAATGCAGAAAACCGTTTTTTGGCACATTTTTCCAGGAGGCCCGCTAGGTTGAAGGGGCAAAAAAAGGGTTAGGCCTGCGGAAAAATGTATTAGTGTGACAAAAACACGTTGGGCAACGCTGTAAAGCAGCTGCGTAAGTTCAGGTAAAATTGGAAAACCTTTGTTTTTTTGGACTATTTTTTACCAAAAAATTTTTTTCTAAGAAATACACTGAAAAAAAAATCTTTTTAAAAATAACAAATGTTAAAATGGGAATATTTATAGCACGATATAACTAAAATTTAAGCTGAGAACGAAAAGAAAAGAATGGAATGATAAACGACTGACTTTTTAATAAATTTTTTTAATGAATTTGTCAGGAAGAATGAAATTAATAATTAGAAACGAAAGCGATGTTAAAACAGACGTAAGGGTAGGCGTTCATTACTTTTTAATATCCCCTCGGCTAATCACTGTGCAAAATTGAAAGCCTGATGGGTCCGAAAACAGGTGCACACTATACCTTATAACTATTTACGCGTTTCTCATTGCCGCATGAGAAACGCCCACCGCACAAATTACCAGTAACTTCTTTACACGTTGCGCTGGCTGCGAATGCGCGCAGAGAGGAAATGAATGAACATGAACGAGGGATGAAAAAAACAAGTGAAAACGAAAGCAAGCGAGTAAATGAAACTGATTAATCTTGTCAAGAAAAAAGTAAGAACAGATCAGATGGGCCGAAAATAAAAATCAACGATTTCGAGATGAGGAAATAAAGTTTTGTAATACTGCGCCTCTTTCTTTTTAAGCAATTGTCGGCTTTGTTTTGTGAATATCAATAATATTTGTATGGGTATTTTTAGAATAAAATGCATTATAATATAAGATTTGTATTCCATCGATCATTTTCTTCTATAAAACGTTTGCAACGAAATTAAGATAATATCTATATCTTCTAATGGCCAATTAAATCTTAAACAAACGAAATCCTTAATACAAGTTTGATTCAACAAAAACGCCGTTAACCATTAAACGCCAACGTCGTTAAACGAAATACCATTTGAAATATCGCAACGTCATCTTCGCACGCGCGGGCGCGTGGCGTCTCGCTTGGCTGCGAACCTGCAAAATCAATGTTGAATTAAGCCATCGCCACCGCCGTATGGATCAAACGTAGCGTCGCGACGAATAAGTCGAGAATGATTGCGTGATTGATGGTGCGGAAAAGACAAGCGGAGTATTCGACTTCGCCGCCGTTGCCGACGTCATTAAGGTCAATTCGCGGGGAGACTTTTGCTTACTCGTAAGACCGGTGGAAGCGCCGGTTTTCAATCGCGAATCTCATCAAGAACAATTTTCAGTAATTTAATTAAACCCGCGTGCGCGTACCGACGTCGTCAACAGGCGCGCAGGCATGTGAGATTGAGGTTTCTTTTTATATTTATCATGGAAGTTGGATAAGAAGTGTGTGGTCGTGTGGTAAATTATTGCGAGGGAAAATTAGAAATTTTCGCGAATATCGTTGTTGTAATGACGACGGTGGCGCGAGATTTCTCTTATACATTGCCGGTGGCCTGGCGTCGACCGCAGGATTTATTAAAATAACTTGTGAATGAGAAGAAATAATTACTTAACCATGGGATTTTGCCGGCAAAGGAAATTGAAGATGCGAGTAAAATTATTAATATAGTATATGGAATTCTATCATTTTGTGTAAATAAATATGAAAGAACTTATTAAAGTAACTTTAAGTTATTTTATAATTTAAAATACTATTTATCTAATATAATGCTCAGTACGCTTACCTTATACAGTATACATTATATTTACAAAAACAACTAATAAACATCATCTTTATTTATAATTGTATACTATTACACTAATTTCGCCTCTATTTTATTAAACCATACACGGTGAATTTTGATTTAAGGCTTTTTACGAGTAAAGCTCCTTATAAAACCATATAATCACAGGCTCTTCAAGCGAGCCATAAAAAGTAAACAAAAGCATTAAATATCATCACGAGAGGCACCACCGACGTAGTATCCTTTGTTTTACCGCGAAAGAGTTAAGATCGCGCGCGCGTGCGCTATAATCTCGCAAGGAAACGAGTCCTAATGAACTCGGTGTGGTCGCGCCGCGCGCGAAGATAACAATCGAGCGCGCTGCTCTCTACGCTTGCCTCGCTAAAAAAAAATTAAATCCGCTCTCCTTAAGTTTCTCTCTCTCCCTTTGTTTCTTTTTACTCGCCATCTCCGCGTCTCGTCTAGCAAAGAGCTCACGTCAGTCTCGTTTCGCGGAAGCGTTTTTCGGGCCCCCTCGTCTCCCCCGAGGTCAAGTACGCTTATAAACCATCTCGCTTTTATAAAACACAGGCAAGATATGGTATACAACTGCGCAGAAAGGAAAAATCTGCTCCAATATTGCGCCATCCGTCACAAAAACGTCAAAAAGTCGGCCTGCAAAAGACGCTTCTGGCACCTATAAAACGCCGAAAACTCGGGCAACAGCCTGAAAAAACAATAGCCCGTCTCGTTTAAACTGTAACATTTTTTACTAGGGGTTCTTTCGGTTTTACCGTCTACGCTATATCGTAAATTATGTAAATACCCTCTTGCTGCCCCTCTCTCTCTCGGCAAGACCGGCCACTTGTACACGTGACAAAAGCCGGCCGATTTAAACTGTAACAGTTAGGGCAAACGGATCGTCCCGCCGACTGGCCTCGAGCCTGGCACACGCGCGCGCTTACGGTTCGACAGCAATAAATAACGCCCTCGCCAAAAGCAGAGCAGAGTTCGTCGCCCCCATCGTGTGCTGCTGATTTTCGCAGGCCCTTGAGGAAAAAGAGAGCGGGCCCCGGAAAACGAGAGCGACAGGCCTCAAGAAAACGTTATAAACAAGGACCGTTTTCTCGTAACTGTAGTTATATGGTGCGCACGCGCGCGCCCAAAAAATGGCAAGGGGTTAAAAAGCCGTAAACTAATTTTCCGGGGAGATTTACGGGGCTTGGCCACGGAGGTTGCGCAACGGCAGCGGTAAAAATAGCCCCAAGCAGGCTTTGTTAGGGAAATGGGTCTGCTCTGGCTTTTCGCAAGAATGAAAGAAGGACCCAGAGGTGGTGGATGTGTATTAGGTCATTCTGGGGCTAGTTTCGAGGGCGGCTATTTACGTTTTTTGAGGTCGGGAAATACGCGTAAAAAAGGAAGCACAAAAAAGCGGCTCACCTGTTTTTTAGGGCCTGCTATGATGAGTTCGATTAGAGGGAAAATGTTTTTTTCTTGGGAATATGATCACAAGGGTAAAAAAACAAAGCTAATCGGGGGAAAATTGAGATTTGGGTAGTTTTTTAAAGGCAGTAACACGTTTATGAAGAAGTGATGGAAACAGAGTATCGTAGTTAACAAAAAAATTAATTTGTAATAAGTTAATCCTTTCGGTATTCAAAAATACTACCAAAAATCTTGCTTTAAGAACTATTTATTTTTTGAACAAATGAAATATTGTGCCTTTTAATTTAGGATCCCAACCTGCAATGTTTATTAATAATTTAAAATTTTAATCGATCTTGAACCCAGGACATTATTCTGTTTATTAAATAATACTTTTAGAAAAATTACCATAGCTCAAGCTGTCTGTATAAACGACCGATATCGTAAATTTTAAACGTCATTAACTTTTGCGCTGAAAATTACATTTCGTGACTTACATAATATATTTATAGACTCTTATAATTCATGTATATATGGTTACAAATGGCCGACCTTGCACCGACACGTCAACTCCAAACAACACCCAACCCTAAACTTCCGAAAGCTATATAGTCCAGTATTGAATAACCTTTGCCCCTTTTGCGTAACCCTAGCTAATAGCTTCCATAACGTTGCGAAAATTTGCGCAAAAGGATTAGAAAGTTCGAAAACCCGGAAACCCTCGGCGTGAAGCCCGAACAATCCTCTGGCAAACCAGACGCAACTCTCAGAGGTCTACCCCTCCAAGGTTGAGGCACTCTATCCCTGGCGGGAGATCGTTCTAACCCAGTGCGCGTATATACCCTTCGTTGTCTCTGTACCGTTCACGGCAGGCTCCGCCAGTAGCAGCACGCGCACCCCCACCGGTAACGGCGCTAAGGGTCAAATTTACGTCTAACTGGAGCGCTGCCCCACGGGCAGGTATAGTACGCAATACAAGGAGTGAGATAGAATTTCGCAACTTTGAGCGAGTGAAAGGTGAGAGTTTCACTCAACGCGAACCTCACAGGGAAATTTGGCAAAGGGCTCACTGCGGCGACGGCACGCGGCAGAGCTATTATACGTGCGAAGGGGTTTTTGGGCCCCGAGAAAGGCGTCCCCTCGTTTCCGCCAACTATGCCCGCGTTTTATTATTTTATGCAACTAGAGCACAGTTCGGCCGAGCCTCGGCCATTGTCCTGCAAATCTTGTTTTTACGACGTAACAGTTGATGCGATGGCTGTAGGGTTAAAAAGGTCGTATACCCTTGCGCGCCTCGAGGTAAGATATATTACGAGAGGACGGAAAACTCTTTTGCCCTCGTTCTCCCCTCTCCTTTCACTTCCAGCACGGCACGGGGCCAGAGTTTACGAGCCCTGCCAAAGCGCAATATTATATATGCACGCGCGTGCAGCTAGCGCGTGCGCAATGTTAACCAGTACTGCGCGCGTGGGCGCACGCTGCTCCAGTTGTAAATAACGCTGCGCGAGCGGCGATCGGCCGGGATAAGGGTTGTGCGATCTTGGAAAGAGGTGACGCAAAGGGGAACGCAGGCTTATATTTATATATATATGCATAGACAAGGCCGAGGTGCGGACCTTGGACGTGAACTCCGTGAGCACTGTGTATAGATAGCTCTTTCGCAAACGTCCTGGATATATATACATTTGCGCCATTCTGGAGCGAGCGCAATTCTAGACCATCACGCGGAGAGACACAAGAGTAGGAAAGAGGGAAGAGCGAAGTGTATATGTATATAGGAGAGCGAGGCGAGAGCAGAGCCATAAATAATAACACGTTCGTTGCGTATACGGCGCTGCTGCTGTTGCATTGTCTCGTCGCTCGAGGAGATTCCTTGACTCGTTCTCCCGGATGATGAATGCGGGTGTAAGGGAGAGAGGAAGGCTTTTGCGCAGGCTTGCGCGATTTCTCGCAGATGTTACCTAACTCGTTTAGGCACGCGAGAGCGAGAGGGTGAGAGACAGCGGAGAGTGACTAGGGGTTATACGACGCGCTACAAATTATTGCGATAAATTTTTCCCATAAATTTCCCGCCAATGAATAATATTAGCAAGCATTACGTCGTCGTGGCTAGGGTGCAGTAGATGACGTCGCATATGAGGAAATCTCAAAAAAAGTAGCACTTATCGGGAGTTCAAAATGTTAAAAATTTTTTTTGAAGGCACACCTTC
>UXGD01003163.1:0-21671 GCA_900474315.1 Torymus auratus | reverse complement strand
GGATATAACTTTGCAGGTTTTGAAAATTTTGCAACTTTGATATCGTTGACTCCCCCTGAAATTGAACAAGGAAGAAAATGAGATCTTGCAATTTAAGATTGAATGAAAAACAAAAAAGATTATCTCTACTTATTGAATGTTTTTTTAATGAACAAAATCTACTTTTGCAACAATGGAAATTTTGTAAGAAAAATTTGTTCGTTATGTCAAGAACCCGGTTTTCTGTCATATCAGTTTGCAGATTGGTATGTGTAATTGAATCTTTATAAAAAATATTCATAGCTTTAGGTCTACTAGACCGCCCAAGCTACCTTAACCCTTTGAATTTAATAAAACCCATTTTTCTTCATTAGGTATAGAGCTCTTATTCAAGTCAATCATTAATAATTTAAGAATCGAAGAAGCTGGAAAAAATCTAAAAGTCAAAACCTTCATTTTTTCCAGAGACGCGAACGACAAGAAAATATTAAATTTGTATGTCGTTCAGCTTTCACAAATTTCACATGGACTTCTTTACTGTTAGAGTTCGTCTATGAATAGTTGTATATACGCTCACTCTACTACCTCCTTAGCTTCATTTGAATCGAGACTGTCGTGGGCACGTAGATGAAGGTTTTTTTCGACATATCGTTTCTAGAGAGCATTCCTCGCAACATACCGAAGGACATCATACGTATATCACTTTTTTCATGCGCTGAGTCCATTACGGAAAGCGAAAGCACTACAGGTGGTAGGTCAGCGTCTGATCGAGGTTAGCTCGCGTGACCCGAAAGAGTCGCCGCGCATTGTCCTTAGAGCGAAACAAATCTCCCGATTCCGAAACTTTCTTCCCTTAATTTACTTTGCTCCCCCTTCCCTCCGTTGTTTCCCCCCAAAGATCTTCTCAACTCTTCCGCACTTGCGTCCTATTTATTTTCGTCGGCGGAAACTAATAAAACTGCGATAGATAATACACGTCTCAGCTTAGCTTCGTAGCCGTGCCGGTATAATCTAATAAATTGCATTAGCCTTGTTTTCATATTGCCCATAGTCAAATTATACGTGGCTAACTATACTCCCTATCTCATGTCCAGGCGTGTTGTTTTCTCGTGTTACGACGAAGGATTTTTTCGACACCCACTCACCCACTCACACCACTCACACACACGCGCACACACACGCACACACACACGCGCACATATCCATGTACCCGCTGAGCCGTCTACGTATTTGCGGCTGGCTGCATCCATCTCGTAAACGTGAGTTGGGTTTCCGAAACCGTTGATTATTTCCACACGGACGGTGCTTACGCGTGAAAACAATTTCGTGGCTGGGTAGGCTGCGTTTGTTACCAGTCATTAAGCTACGAGAATGTGCCTTTATTATAAAATAAGAAAAATAAGCGTCAAGAATATGCACGGAAAATGTTATAGTTGTTAATATTACATATTGTTTCGGAAATAATTAACACTGGTTGATCACGGAAGTTAGGCAGCGCTGGGAACGGTTAGTATAATATGTTAAGTCTACTATGCTATATGAGAGGTCGAAACATAAAAGGCCCACTTGGAGAGGTTTCACATCATTAAATGGAAAGATATGGAAACCGATCAAAGCGACTGTGAAAAAGGTATATATATGTCAATTATGGGTCAATAGGCTGTAGGTACAATCATTTGGTAATATGTGAAAAATGTTTTTATCTCACGTTGCTGAGTTGTTAAATACTCCATTTACTTTCATAAGAGGTACTTTTATATAAGAGGAATCTGCAGTCAGCGAGATGAAAATTGCTATTAAAAAATTTTTCGATATCGTTTATGCATTTGCCGCTGCAAATCAATCGCGATGTAGTGCTTATCCTATATACTTGTATCGACGCCTATATATTTCTAAAGCCATTAACGTTTTCAGCGAACTGTTCCATCAACTATTATTTAATATGAAATTGTACGCTTTTATAAAAGCTTTTTATTCATTGGCATTACAGGAGTAAGATTTAAAACAGTTTCTTACTTTTCTTATCACAAAACGTAATTTTTTGGTGCGATAATTTCGACACTATTAGCCCCTGTTACTTATCAATTAGCCCAGCTTTGACATTTATTTAAGCGTTTTTTTGCAGCACTCGACAGACGGTATCTTCCGAGTGAACCCAATTTTTTGCGCACATCCCTCGTGTTTATATATCTGCTAGGACTCATTGGCTCGAATCCGCGCGAGAGCAAGCGCGCGGGAAAAAGTCCCTGCGGAATAGTGGAAGGTATATAGGGTATACGCGCTCTCGCACGTTCCTGTGCACGTAGGCCGTAAATATTATTTATACGAGCACGGGAAGTTAGTTCCCGGTGGACGCGTTCGCAGCTCTCGCGGATACACTCAATCAATTACGCGAAATAATGTTTTTCTCCCTCTCAATTCTCTTTTTTTCTCTCTCTCTCTCTCTCTCTCTCTCTCTCTCTCTCGCTCGCTCTCTCTATCTCGCCTTTATTCGTCAACGCCGCAACGTTGCTACTGCAGCGCGTAGTCTTGGAGGAGCGAGGAATAAGGGACATAGGTCGATTGTACGAGGAGATGAGGGCTAGGAGAGAAAAATGGTAGGGTGGGGGTATCGAGAGGGAGAAATCGAGGCGCTTTGTGCGGAGCGCACAAAGAGCAAGGGAGAGAAAAACCAGCAGCGGTAGTGGAGTCCAGGAATTTTTCTCTCCTCGTATACCTATATCTACGCATGCGCTAATTTTTTCATGGAAATCTGAATTGAGCGCGCCCGGCAAACACGACGTCCTCAGGAGTTTCAACATTTAGTGGCAAACCTTAATCGGATTTTTCATTATGCGCCACATAACATATACGACTTTCTGCAGTGCATCTGGCCTTTCGCTTCCGGGAATTCCCATGACTCGTGTTTTTTATGTCTCTCTCTCTTTTTCTCTTTCTCTTTTTATTCCCTTCAACTCTTTTACTTTTTCCCGGGTACGAGCGAGTGACAAATATACGTTCTTTTTAGCTTCACCTGGTCGTACGGGCGACGGAAATAGTGCGCACGGCCTCTCGGTTTTCACTTTAGTTTTTGGTTATTATGTCGCGCGTTGCTGACGCCTTATATTGCAGTTGATACATTGAGACGCCGTTGTGTTTTCATTTTCCGCCAGGAGAAATATGGTTTTTGCCTCTGTAAACTTGACAACAGGGGATAAGTTTTGATTGATGGTGGATGAATTTCCTGGGAAGATAATGAAAGTAACAGCGTTAATCAACAGAAAATGTAAATGGATGTGTGATTATTTGAGTTTTCAATAAAAACGACATGTGTAACTTACTATCCTTGCGTTAAAAGTATTGGGTTCATTTCTTCAAATACGAATGTTGATGTTTATTCTTTCCTCGAGTATAAACTATCTATAGAAGGGTGAGTATCTCACTACTTACTATATTTACAAAAGATTTCAGGACTTGATGTAAAGAGATGCAGTATATGTGAATGCAGCTTATATTACAAAGGGTGAAGCCCTTACCATGTTGTACGGCGATGAAGGAAATCCAGAACGTACACACACACATACACGAGGACAGAAACTTACGCCTTGCATACGTAATGGGTACATAGGGGAAATGGTTTTCACAATACCATTTTTGGTGCGACTTCTGCAAAAATTGTTAAATTATTATTTTTCATTTCTTGCATGCATCCAGAAATTTTTGTATTTACATTTCCAATAAGGATCCATCTTTAGAAAGATATTAACATTTTAACTGGCATGAATTGCGTCTAAATTTGTTCTTTCGAACATGATATTCAAAGTTTGAGCAACTTGTTTATTTTAAACAATGTAAATTATTAAACAATTTTTCAAACAACATGACCGTTTTTATGCATTCCGTTTTCTACAAGATGAATTTTCTCATCGTACAACATTCCTTTTATGCTCGACGTTGATGTTTCCAATGAGTGTACACTGCGCAGCATTTCTCTGTTACATAAATATTACGAGCACTTCATATAATTTCAACTGCAGAAGCAGTTTCAATTCATTCGTCGCGGGTACCGTAAAACCGTCTGGAAAAATTGAAGAAGAATGAAAAAAAAGAAAGAGTAAGAGGAAAATCATTCTCGCGCGCGAGCGGAAGGGGAGCCAGTAGCAGCAGCAGCAGCAGCTGCAGCGCCGCGAAGTGTTCTCGACGAAACTTAAATCTTCCACTTAAGAGAAATGCGCCCACGAAAAACCATTCCCTCAAAGTCATCATCCGATAAGCGCGTGGCAGTTTGGCTGGAATTCGCCAAAAGAACTCATCGCGGCGGAGAAATTATACCGCGAATAAAAAAAAATATAATCCGAGTCATTCCCCGCGCGCGAGCTGACCTACTTTTCGCTTTTTTACGCATCGAGCTTCGCGCTGCACGCGGTAAGAAAGCTGGAATGTATGCAAAGGAAAATCCGCTGCTCCTCAGAGCTATAGCCTCCACTATAGCTTCAAATTATTTTAACAATACTGGGAAGAAAAATGTGTACGATAGAGATTACTATGGTACTTACCTACGAAAATGGAATTTAAATTGCGCTCGATTTTGCCACGGCTGTTATTACAACATGTTCTCTAAGTAGTACATGTTAATTTTTATTATTGAGGACTTTATTGACATCGTATAATACGTATAATTAAAATGTGTAGTGCGACGACATTGCAAAGTAATTTACTTTAAACTCCAATTTTATTTATTTACAAACATTTGATAAAATCAATTTACTTCAGGCCAGTGAATAAATTAAACGCACCGAGAGATTTAATTATATAAATAAACATTAGCGGTTTAAGGACCATTAATCAGTTTTTCATTTTAAAATTATGAACTAGGATACACGGCAAAGTTGTTGTTCTTTTAGAATGCACCATTATCACAGGGTGTTAGTATCTCGTTCGCTAATATTCCGTGATAAATATCGAACGTAGTCGTTTATTGTTCTAATTTACTTGTCCTAGCAAATATAATATTAACCGGCAATCGGCGGCATGTTTATTCTTCATTATCGCGAGTAAATACGGGGTTTCGAAATTGATTTTCGAACGGTAAAAATTGTCGTTAGCGTATTCATAAAAATAATTCTTCCGCTTCTCGAAAATTCGAAAAATGAGAAGTGCAAGCACAATGCGCAGCATAAAAACAGCTTTACATAAGAGCCGAGCGTTTTTGCATAGCCGCTCTGACACTCGCATCCTGTCGTCAAAGTCGGCCTCCTGCGCGATATATCCTACACGGCGCGGCTCCGAAAAATTCCGCTCGCGTCCTTCGCAAAACCGCCGCGGATTAACTCTCTGCGTCCCTCCCTCCGCTCGTTCTCTCTCGGCGTTTGATTTAATTCTTGTAAAAGTGCCAGAGCTGTTGCGCCGAGCGTCGGCGGGGAGGTTCGCGCCCCCCTCTCGCGGAAAACCCGGCGGCGGCGGCGGCGGCGTCGGCGCTTTTCCAGATGCTACGTCACTGGCCGCGCGCGCGCGCAGCACAGCAGCGGCGCGGCATGGCGTTGGCCCCGCCGCCGTCAGTCGGGTCTCGGCCGCCGCCGCCGTCAACGTCAATACGACGCGCGCGTGCCAGCCTCGTATACCATACTCTCTCTCTCTCTCTCGCTTACACTCTGCGCGCGCGGGCGTACATGTCATATGCGAGCTGCACGGACCGACTGTCATTGCCAGTAGGATACAGACGAGAGCGCGCATATGTACTCTGCTCCGCCCGTCGCCGCTGCGCGAGTGGATTTTCCAGGTGTCGTCGACGAGTCTCCCCTTCCAGCCTGCGTCGCGAGCTCTGTGCACACTCGCTAACCTCTTTTCTCTCCTCCCCCCTCGCTCTCTTTCTCTCCTCTTCTCCCTGGCCACTCTCCGTTAATCCCGAGCACTCGGCTGCTGCACAGGCGAGGGAGAGAAAAGGCGACGGCGAGGAGGCAGAGAAGGAGCTGCTGCTGCAGCCGCTGTGTGCACCGCGTGCAGGGAGGGAGAAGAAGCCGTGCGCGCGCTCCTCGAGAGCGAGCAAGTAGAGAGAGATATCTGCCGCGAGTGTATGTGAATATATATCTGTGTGGCATGCACGTGTGCAGGTGGCCCGCAGCCTCGTATCACACAATACAGCAGCGATCGCGGCTGCGTGTCCAGTGCGTGCGCGACGCGTAAATAAAGCCCTCTCTCTCCCCCTCGCGTGAACTCTGACCCTGAACTCCTGCGCGCGCGCAACCGAGAGAGCGCGAGCTGCTCCTTCGCGGCGGTGCAGTCTGCTCCGCCTGTCTGTCCGTGCCGCGGCCGTTTCTACTGCGAGCGAGGGACTCGGCCGGTCTGTCTCTCTCTCTCTCTGTGTTATGTGTGTACGCGCGCGATGAGGTGGACCGAAACCAGTGTCGAAGCCGTGGAAGAGTGTACTCGTGGTAGTCGTCGTTGTCGCCGTCGCTGCTGGCGTGGGAGGTGCGGGTAGCCGATGATAGGCTGCTCCTCGAGAGGCGAGAGGAGAGGAGAGACGCTGCCGCGATAAGCGGCAACACGAGGATCTTGGTAGGTGTCGTACGACTTTTCCCACCTTGTATATACCTATACTGCCAGTAGATATACCTGCTGGGGAGGCGATCGTTTCGCCTGCGCTCTTTTTTCACTTGCCAGTATGGATAAAGAGGATTTTCGAGAAAGTGTGGCAAAGAGCGATCAAATCTTCAGCAGGATTTATAAATATATAAATAACTATACATACTTTACACACGCTGACACTTATACATAGGACACACACTGCATTGACAAACGATGAGTATATATATATATACATATACGCTTTTACCCCGCTCTTTCTCTCTGTTATCTGTATACTCTAGCCCCAGCCTATATCTCGTTCGAAGCTTTTCCCACCTCCTTCCCTTTATTTACCTTTTCGTTTCGGCTGTACAGGCTTTTCCTCCCCGCGCTTCGACTCTGTTATTTCGCGCTTTTTTCCCACCGTTCTCTATTTTCCCAGTGCCGGGAGTGATTCGGCAGGTTTTAAATACGTGCCCGCGCAGAATTGGATGGCAAAAACGAGACATAAGTACTTACTTTGGCGATGTTCTTGCTTATATGTTTCTTGCACGCGTCGCGTGTTTCGGAGTGCGTTTTAATTTCGCGCGGTAGAAGGAAATTTTCATTTCGGGAACACGAGTGCTGGATAGTATAGAGGAATTTATCCGATTTATCGATTATTTTCAGTCGAGGAGGGAATAATTAGATAAATTCCTAGTAGCAAACATTGTATGTGTATGTAGGCGCGTGTATATGAGAGAAGCGAGTGAAAGCGAATCGATACACTTACGCGCGCCCGCTTGGACGGTGATAAAATTAAACAACCTATACCGCTATTAATAAAGAATTATTTTCTGACTTGCATGTACGTTGACACAACTTTTAAAATAAACAATATCAAGCAGTATGTATTGCTGCCGCGGCGTAGTATAATTAATTGTCAACTTCGTGTAGGAGATTCAAATGTCAAACGCATGCGGGCGGCGTACACGCGAATTTATTGACTCGATTCCTCGTAACGGCGCCGAATTCGGTGACGGAACGGCCTCAAGTGTGCAATTTTACGGGACTTTTGAACAAAGGTAACACCGCTAAGCCCCCGTTCTGAATCGAGTAAACACGAGGCGCCCGCGCGGATTTACGGCATTATTCCTTCGGTTGATGCGGTTCAAAACAAATAACGTTATTTGTGTAGGGTACATGCGCGAGCTGGGGAGAGAAAAGTCTCCGTGCGCGACGCACGTATATGTAAGAAGCGTAAACACATTTCGGCTGGTAACGACGCCTCCTCTCACCTACTACACAGTATACCCGCGGATATTACATTCTTGCGCTTCCTTGATCGATCCGTTACTTATAATCCGTTACCGCCGATCTGTGTTTTCGTGCTGTAAACGTAATACGAAAAACGTTCGTTTCTCGAGGCCTCAGAATTCGAAAATCAAAGATTCGACTTTTCGATTCCAGGCGACAGGCTTTGGCTTTAAAAATACGACGGCGACGAGGGAAAAATCTCTCGTTACTGTCAACTGCACTTTCCATTTAGTTTTATGCGTATGTGCGCCGAGTAAAAAGCGCTGAGAGGTAGTCGGAAAATGTTATAACTTTTTTGAAAAATAGCTTTATGACTGCGACAAAGGTTAAGTTAATATAAAAAAACACTAGACTTTTAAAATAAATAGGAAACTTTTTTATATATAATGCTTTTGCTTTCAATAAAATTTAATAAATGGACATTTAAGTAGGGTTCAATCGAAATTATGAGAAAAACTTTTACTTATATTATTATTTATTAAATAAATAAAATTGTGATATTTAATGGTATTTGAAAAATGAATTGGAAGCCTTATTTAATAAATAAAAGAAGTCCGGGAAACACGTAAAAGCCAACTATTAGTTTCATTAACGAAATCGATAATCTATTTGTTTCACAAATCAACAAAACAGGACGCAAACCGCTGTAGAAGTACGAAAATATAGCTGACCGCGTGTACATTAAAATTCTGTATTACGAAAAATACGTCGCCCTCGCTCTGCTGCGCGATAAACAAACAATGCGTACATCTACTTCATAACAGTGCTGGCGCGCAAAAGTCCCTCTTACGCGTATCGCTCAGGCGGGTAATGTGTCAGTGTGCGGCGGCAGCAATGTTTTCACGTTCCCTCTCTTCCTCTGCCTCTTAACATACTACCGTGCAAAATACATGTAAAAGAGAGCTATACCTCGGGTGCGCGCTTAGCTCGAGCTCATTGTCAGCGCGCATTGAAAACGGCTCGAGGAAACTAAGGCAGCGTGGCATTATCGACAAAAGTATCATTGTGTAGGTATGCGCACGCGTGCGGCTTCTCCTGTCGATGATATATGCGACGCTACACTTGTTTTTCGATTAACTTCGGACGCTATTTCTCACTGTCACGGCTAAAGGTTAATGATCCTGCCGACGTGTTTTAAGGGTTGCCTCCGTCGCTGCTGTCACACATTTATTCAGTATTAATCAATTGCCCCTATGTGAAAAAAGCAACAGATTTTTTTTGCCTTTTTGTATGCATTCAAGACCGTTTAATAGTTCCAAAGCTTGCAGGATTTCAACGAATGTATAGCATTTGAAAAGTTTATTTTTCTTAGATTGACGTTCACATCAATTTTTTATATTTTACTTATACAATTTGTTATGTTGAATCATTATCACAATAGTAATTTAAATAAATAATTAACTAGGGGAGACCCGGGCAAAGCTGATATGTTGAGGAACAAATAAATAAACGTGTATAATAAACGTGTACTTTTGTTTATAATAACGGAAATAACAATCATATATATAAATATCTAAATTTCAATATATTTATACGTTTAAATTATTTAAATTTCTTAAAAATTCTGAGCCAGCTGGTTCAAGCTGTTTTTCGGATGTATTTATTAGACTATTATAAATTATAACATAAATCTGTAAACAAAAAATAAAGAAACTTGGATCACATTATCTTTCGAGGCAATATGTATATTATCCAGATGAGTACCTCTGCTTATATTACTGCGTGGCCTCTGCTAGTCTGGTATACTTAGTACCGCGTCGTGTTAACCCATTACTTTTCACATGGACATTTTTGAGTCGCTGAGCTACTGGATTTTCTCTCCGGAATCTGAAAAAGTAACTCTTTTTGCATAAGAATAAATATGGGGTTTCACGTTTTGGAACAGTTTTATCACTTTTCCAAGCCAAAAGCCCACCGACTCCAAACTGTCCGCGTGGGAAGTAATGGCACATAGGCGAAACGGCTTACGCATGCGCAGAACCCAAAAATTGCACCTCTGGTATTACTGCGGTTTTTCCATAAGATTCTACAGCCATAGTACAAACACAGTAATATCCACGTCCGCAGCAATATCCATATCTATACCCTAGCTAGCCGACATGATTCACACGATCGCTTTGCTCGGATCTCCCCTACATATAAAAATCTTTTTATTCATCATCTAAAATTGTATACTGTAATTTTTCTTCTACTTACAAATAAATTTCTGGAATTAGCGCCTTTCTGTATTAGTGAACGAACGCGATGATCACACTTATCAATATAAATACACATCATATTTTAATGATAAACAGCTCTTGAAAATGTGAATCAAACTAAAATATATTTATGAACCACAAGAAAAGATTTCACCAAGTTATTTTATAAATTTCGTTTGTACGAAAGGAGTGATTTTGAATTAATGCGCATTAATTAGCGTAGATAAAAACTGTAAAGATACATATATTACAAGAAATGAAATATCTCATTACGATATTCTTACTAAACGTAACGGAGCATATAACATAAATGCGAACAACTTCCGTAACTGATGGGAACGCTAAAAAGGGCGGTGGTTTATATTCACTTTATATGGAAATTGCATCTGTTATGTAGCTTCAAGTAGAAAATAGTCGAATCCGTTCAGACATGAACTTTATACGTAAACACAATTGCTGTGTAAATGTTTTCGAAACTTTATGGTTAGTAAACGTCGATTCATTTCTTTTAATTTGCTCGTACATCGCCATCTTTTAAATTGCAAGCTTCAATACTGAATAAAAAGATACACGTTTCAAAAAGATTGGTAACTTTTATGTTGTCTTTTTCTATTAATAAAAGTTAATTTTCAAACCGTTTCTTCATATTTTAAATATAATAACATATTTCGATTCTCGGGTGCGCGTCTACTGCGCCACGGTCAGCTTTTCGTAATATTCAGGCGAACACCTTCAGTCAAGGCTGCATATTTTTACTCCGATTTTCACGCGATAACTCAAAAAAAGCCTTTTTCAAATTAAATCCGCACGCATAGGAGCTTGCGCGGAACCACATTTATGTATTATTTATAAAGTCCATTTTCGAGACTGCGATAAATCAAAACGTCAGCGCGCTTGGAACGCTATCAGCACTGGTCGTCGTCGTCGGCGGCTGCACTTATGTTACGCCAGCCGCGCGCGAAAGAAAGCCCGCAATGACGAGGGGGAAGAGAAGGACCTAAGCGACATGCTCCTATTTGGCCGCAACCTTCGTTAGTGCGCCCAGGGAGAGAGACCAGAGGGAGAGAACGAGAAAGCGATGAGGAGATGAGTCTGATTGCACGACAAAAAAGTTGATTTACTTTTTTCGAGGGGGGAGAAACTCGTTATTTCGGACTACTATACTTGTTTACCGAGGGAGAAATGAAAAGGTTCACCTTCGACGATGATTATTTTAAGAGATTTAGCAGCTGTCGAGAGCGAAAATTGCAGGAGCGATTGTCCTTTTCTGTCTATGTTTGCGGCTGACAAGCGGAGATATGTGTGCGGGAAGGATATAAAGTACACGTTCGACGAAATTCGCGCATGACGAACGAGACACACATCGAATGCACTCTTTCGCTTGTATTTTAGGTCGACTGTTTTAAAGGATTGCATTTCAGGCGTCGCGTTTCTATAGAGCGCGCATTGTACACCCCTTCGGCGGAAAATCTTTTCATCTGGAGTTTCTTCCACAATGCTTTTGTATAACATTTCTTATTTAATATGATTAGTGTGAATTACGAAGAAAGTGCAGGCTAACCCGCACTGAGAAAAAATTGATTAATAAATAACAATATAGGATTACGCCTATGATTTTTGTTTGTATGGCAAGAAGAGATTGCAAGTTTTATCTAAATGAGTGTACGGGCGCGACTACGTCATTCTACTTGCACGCACGCCCCCTACACGGAAAAATAGAGCTCGTGATCTTTTTCTATAATTATAGAAGAAGATATTAGAATAGAAAATATTATAACCTATATTTGATCAATGAATTGAGAAGTATGAGAAAAAATAAAGAGAGAAATTGTATACTTACCTAAACTCAAAAACAAATTGTGTGCAAATTCATTTTATTTTTTCGTTTACGAAGGAGCAATTAGATAAACCTTCAAAATATTCTTCTTCGCAAAACATTACTGTATTTAGAAAAATGCACTTGCAAAATCTTATTTTTTCAAGAAAATAAGCTGTTTTTAAACATTATCTCTAAAGTTGAATTAATGGCGATGCAACTATACCTTTTACTACCTACTCATGAAGATGCTATCCTGTTAAGACATGTCACCAGACTTTTAAAAATGTAACATGGACAGAAACAGAAACACTTTTCCTAATTTCAAAGCAGTTGGTAGCAGCGGTTGAGCAGTTTCCGTATTTTCTTACGTACATTGATTTTGTGTCAATAACAGGGTGGCGAAAAGGGGAGACATCGCCGTAATACGTTATACCGATATTATACACTGGGACCGTGTGCATTAAGGAATCGATCGCGACGTGCGATTATAAAAACCTTAAAAGCGACTCACAGGTCGCAATGAATTTCGTTTGATGTTGGTGAAGATAATGGTGAAACTGAGTGTTTTCTCGTGTTCATGTTTGATATGCTTTTTTAGATCCGGTCGTCTTAAAAAGTAATTAGGTCGCGGTATGAGCTTGCGTTGTAAAAACTATAAGGGTTTGGATTACACGCTGTAGATTACGATTTTTATTGCCTTTTCATCACAATATTGTGCTATACTCCTCTGTTCGTGTTTAGTGAAGTGCGTAAATATGTTTTGTTACATCTTTAAAATCAATAACATACGTAATTATTTGTTTTAAAAGTACAAAGAGTTCACAAAGTTAATAAAATTATAATAAAAACCGAAAATTTTCGAGTCTCTGTTTTCAATAAAGAAACATTTAACAATGAATTTATTAACGCAGATATAAAGAATACAAATATATTTTTCATGATAAAATAAATGAATGCAATTGTTATATTGAACGCATGAAAGCTTTAGCTGGCTTAAAAAAGGATTATCAAGCCTATTTTATTTTTAAATAAAATAACGGTGTGAAGTGAATTTGCTACAATCGAAGAAATGAACAATAAAAGTTAATATATTTATTTATTGTTTTGCAGATACAGTTAGATGTATTGTATCATTTAATCGAATATATCTTATACTGAATATTTTAAATACAGAGTTAACAAAGTTACATTATAATTAAGTATCAGAATAACAATCATTGGGTCAACAATTATTTCTGTAACATACTTTCTTTCTATAGTTGAAATAATAGTTTTTTTTAATAATTTCTACATTTTTTTCAAAATAAAATAATGCCCTTTTTGCTAAGTAGTAGGGCCACTTCATTTATTAGCGCACACTGTCGGCTCCATATTTATGCATATGACGTATATATTGAGTTTTGACGTGAACTAAAATGAAGATTATATTTCTCTAATCTGTGTTCAGGTAAATTCATATTTTACTATGATGTATATCAAATACATACCGTACATAATGTAATTGTATTAGTTTTCAATTTGTAATTAATTTAATAATTCAGATAAACATTGTAGATATTTTTAGAACATTTTAGCATTAACATCTATATGTATCAAGTATATTATTGTTGAAACTGAAATTTCTGCGAAATTATTATTCTTTATAATACATAACTATTATGGGGGCAAGAACTGTGCCACTCTCTCCTATATAAAATTATAATCTATTTAAAAGTTCATATCTTATAATACCAATTTGCAATGTAACTATAGGTAGTTGATAATTGAAAAAAAAATATTTAGTTGATTCAAATTATACAAGGCGAATTTTATTTTTGATTTAAATTGAAAATTGTGGACATTTATATTATTTGAAGTGAGGTTGCTTGTTTACGGCAAAGTGCCAGAAATAAGATTAATTTGACGTAGCTCTTAATAAGGATTTATATTGTTCATAATAATACCATTTCTTTTGTAACTTGTATTTACGAATTCATTTCAATTTAGTGAAGCCAATTAACGTTACACATGATTGCAAAATTTCATATAGATCAGTGCAAGAGTCATCTCTATCCTCGAGTTTTGTCTGTAGTATAGACACCCACGCATACGAATTCCAATCCCACAACCTCGAGGTAGCATTGAAATTTATTAAAACGTCGGATCGAAAATTTCGGCCATAACGTAACTCTCGCTTTGAAAAAGCAGTAAAACGGAGGGCGAACGAAAGCCAAGCCTGAGACTGAGATGGGAGTAGTACGCGCGTATTTTCTCTCTCAACAATCGTGCGGGCAAATCAACGATTTGTACCCTGGGTCGCATCCGAAAACAAGTAATCTCCTTCTTATCTCGCCCCGCGGGGTTACGTACGTTCGCGGAGCGGCGCGCGCCTGCGCTTGCTTACCAAACACCGCGATTTTAGTTTTGCCCGGGAAAAAGGAAAGTTATTCCGTGATCGTGCAGTGCAGTTCGTATAAGAGAGAAGATGTACGGATCTGCATACGTAGAGTGTTTCACGTCCAAAGGTAGAAAAAGAAGGTGCCCTCGAATTCAGTTCTTTGACTAATTTTAGAATTTAATACTAGTTTTTCTATAACACATTTTTCTATCACACTCTTGTAATTTTAATGAAACTCAAATTTGAGAAGTTATTTGTAGAAACGCAAAAGAGTTCAAATGTAGTGGTAGACAACTGAGCAACAACGACGTGTTCGTATAGAAAAAGCGTATATGTAGAAACTTCCGAAAGAACGTCGGCTTTTTTAACGAAGCCCCAGATATTCCGACGAAGTTTCTTTTATTTTGGTCCATATCCATCAATCCCCCCAACGTGCCACGTACACACAGGCTAGATACGCGCGCACCCGGAGTCTCTATAGCCGAGTTTTCCGAGCGGTGTGCGCGCGTATTACACCCACTATATGCGGCATGCAGCCGTTGTTTGGCCTCGAAAGGCGCGGGGGCTCGGGGAGGGAGAAAAAATGTTCTCGTCAAAGAAAGCGAGACAGGGGGTAGGCCGGGAGAGGGCGCGAGATAAGCGCGTATGCAGGGCGCGTGTGTGGAGCCGAGAGATAGAGGTGTGTGTAGTTGAGGAGAAACCGGTTTTGCGCCCTGAAAGCCGTGCGCATACGCGGAAGATGAGATTCTGATGCTGCTGCCGCTGCGCACCTACACTGGATTCTTTCGAGGCTCGAGCTTTAAAAAGAGGGAAAAAGAGTCGCACGCGCGCGAGGGGATTGAGAGAGAGAGAGAAGGTTGCTCTTGAAATGAGAAGGGGGTGGGAGAAGGTCGCCTCCGCTCTTTCTCTCTCTCTCTCTCTCACTCGGTGTGGGTGTGTGTTTGGCCACTGCGAAGTATACAGATATATACGCGGCTTTTTTATACTGCCAGACGAGGAATCGAATTTCGTGTTGGGCTTCTTCTTGACTTCGTAGATGTTTGGAACTTAATTTTACTTCTCGATCCTTGAACTTTTTCTGGATGGATTTGTTTAACGCTGAAACTCGACCTTATTTGCAAGAGCTGTACGCAAGTTTTTAAGATTCCACACTCACTGGGACTTTTTTATGGATACTGCCAAGTAAAAATGATTATTATGGATACGAGAGGTGGTCAATTAAAAAATTTCCCTATACCTTTTGCAACTTTAGTAACGAGGCGTTCGTTTTGTGCCATACCACTTTGACTGGTGGTTACAAAAATTTAAGGTTTCTCTTTCAATAACGAGCAACACGCGTATTATTAGTGCGGCACATCATTAAAAACAAACTTTGAAAACCAAATATTTTGGGAGCGGTTCTTTGAAACTTTGTAATGTTTGACGTCGTTTGATTTTACTGCAAAATAAATGTAAACTGTTTCGTGATACTTTCATCGTTATGCTTTTGTTCCACTTTTCGAAATTCATATTGTTCATTTTACAACTGAAACTTCAATGCTGAACATTTTATTGGATAAGCACTGTAAAAAAACATCACATAATCTTATCGTTATTTTAAAAATGAGAACTTTTACTGATGGGACTTATAGCAATGCGTTATAATGATGTTTTCTTCATTTTATTATAAAATATAATAAAATCTATGTTACCAAAATGAAACCATGCTGACTTATACAGGTAAAAATGTATTTAAAACTTAAATGAAACAATTCAAGTGCCCCTTAATTCAAGACTCCGATTGCAAGAAAGAAAGCAGCTGCAACACGTGGAGAGTTGCTACAAAAAAATCTGCGCGAAGCGCACGTCCGAACTCTCGCGCGCTAATTTTCTCTAGACTCTCTTTCTCTCTTCAGAAAAGCAGATGTTCTCGTCTTCAGCTGCCGAGAGTGAAATTACTTTTCGTGAGAGTGAAATTTCATTCTCGAGACTTAGCGGGAGAAAAAGAAAATCACACACACCTACATACACAGACACACACACAGACACCCACACGCTTCTGTTTTCATTGCAAACGTCCGCGCGCTGTAGTAGCTGAAGTAGCGGAATAAGCGGGCACAAGGCAGCGCGTCGCTGATTATTATCGAATTACAGAGTAAGAGTAGCGCAGGACGCGCGACGAGGCCACGCTGCATCCGTGTGTACGTACGTGATGTGCGCTTGCGCTCGCGTGTCTGCGTATGTGGATATACATGTGAAAGCGAGCGTGTGCGGTATAGCGTGTCTTCTCGCGCGGCCCGCAGACAACTCACTGACGAGGCTATTTGCCCGACAAACATGACTCCCTTTCGATCCCCTCCTCCTCCTCTTCCGCCCTCTCCTTGCCGTGTCTATATGCCTCTGTATGCGCGGTGTATGTGTGCATGTTGTTGCTTTGTCGGGGAAAGTCGTTACTTTTTCCGCGACACAAGCTCGGCAGGCTGAAATCTTTATAAAACTGACCGCGGGGACTCTGATGAAAGCATTGAGATGTCCTGCAGCGTCGCTTCGAAATCATAACTGCGCGTAAATAATGGTAGCGTCCGGCCGCTGGCGCGATTTCAATGAGATTTACGATTTCCGACTAGCGCGCTGGTAATTAAATTTAAAGCTGGTATTTTTAACACGCTTTACCTGGGACATAATTCAAAAATTTTCACGGACTTCTTTCGGAGTTGGGTTGTTTTCCCAGTGACATGAAATCCACAAGTAGTTATGAAAAAGTAGTTCATTTTTGAGAAGATTTTGAACTTTATTTTCTACGATGCGTAATCATCGTTAGTTTAAAATCGTAAAAGTCTTAAATAAAAGGGATTTTATAACATTTTCAAATGTTTTTCAATCAAAATATCAATTATTTTACATTATTTAATCTATTGAAGAATTTCTTTCAAATCGTTTTGAAATGAAAGTTATTTTAAAATCATTTCAAAATACTCATTTATGAAAACTTATTATTTTATCAAAACGAATGTGCAATGAAAATATCCATATATCGGCGATGGTTTTTTTCACGAAATATTATGAAAAAAAAGGATAAGTGAAAAAATTGAACGTCATTGTGATAAATTTTCTTTTAAAACACTTTTATAAAGCAGTTCCATAAAAACAAAATATGTATAAAATGAAAAAGTTTTAGTGTAGATAAGAATTATAGTTTGTACATGTATAACAGTTAATTTTAGACTACTCAACAATGTATATTGAAATGCTTTACATTTTCCTATATATCAGGAATGTTATCTGATACCTTGCATATATTCGTCGATTATTTCTATTTGTAATTAATTCGAACGCTCTGTACATAAAATATTCACTTCAATTAATGCGGATATTTAATTTGAAATTCACCATTAAATATTCCATCGGTTGACGCATTCGTTTTATTTTTTGTCTTCCTGTTCATTATTTATTTGCCTTTTACAAAAGCTTTCTTTTAAGCTCATTTTAACGAATGACAAACGTATTGCCTTAAGGATTTCAAATTGCAATTGGCTTTGTTTCATATAGCTGTTAATTTCTGATTAAATTTTAGTATTGACTTTAGATCATTGACACGCGATTTTCAATGATGTTTAATTTTGTATAATACGTGACACTTTTAATATTTCTTACCTTGATGTTGTGCATAGTGTGATTGCTTTGTGAATTTCGTAGCACGAAATTTCCATAAAATAATAATTATATGTAAAAAGCTGCTTTATTGTTAATGATAGGAATTTTTAATTTCTAAGTATTTGACAATTGGCTGTACAAAAATAGCTTTAAACTAGACAGCATAATACAAAATATTATATATTATCAAGTTCCAACATTATAGCAGAAATTTCATAAAAATATTCGCTCCTGTTTGTTTCGCAAGTAAGAGAGCATTCGTATTGTGGAAAACTTAGCTCTGCAAAAGTTTCTCAATATTAACTTCTTGTTAGATCTCGAAGTGGAACGTAAAACAGGAAATAGTGTAAAAAACTATATATCGGTTCATTATTTTTTCGCCGTGTATGAAAACGTTCCGATACCCTTCCGTTATCCAATGATAAAAGCGCTCATGACTTTTCCAAATGCAATGGGCCGAATGCAATACGATGCTTGACTCGTATATAGCCACACATACATGCAGAGAAACGCGTAACAGCGCGGCGAACAAAACTATCGCCGCGCGGGCACAACCGCGTCCTATTGCGCGTATCGGAATGCCATTCTGCCGATAGCAAAGTGAGTTTAATTCATAGCCAGTTGCGGCGGCTCGCTCGGCCGCGCGCCCATTGTGCGCGAGGCCGAGACCTTTTAATCGTCCAGCATCTTAGATCCAATAATACTGCGCGCGCAGGGACCTCCGCGCAAAATAGAATCCATTGCTGCCTCGTGGCTGCTACGGCACATCGGGAGATGGGTTTTGATTTTTTTGGCCTCAGAGCTGCCTCCGAGTATGCGTCGAAACAAGGCGCGGGATCAGAGCCGAGCACGCGCAGAGCCCTTGACCTTCTTGTGCTTGCTCTTGAACTACGAAAAATCGAAACTCCTTCCGTGTGAGTGTGGGTGCGTGTGTGCCGCGTCGTGTTTTTCTCTCTGTATTTTCCATTAGTTTTTAATTACCTGCCACGAAAACGTATTTTAATTACCCATTTGCTAATCTAATCATAGTTTAGTTCACATTCGGATGAGTTCATTTTAATTTAATTAAAACGTCATGCTTTGGAAATTTGAATTTCTAGGGGCACGTATATTAAAACGTATTTATGAAATGCATTATACCAGTAATTTTGCACTTGTCAATATTCGCTAGATTCATTCGTCAATGTTGTTCAATGATACGCTTATTCAGCAGAAACTTTCAATGTATATTGCAAAAATATCGAAAGGTTTTCCTAAATAAATATTCAGGATATTTACTTTAGTAAATCAATATTGGCATAAAATTGACTGAAAAATTTGTAAGTAGAGCGGTGTAATTTTACATTTGAATACTTACTTTTTCCCCTTTCTTTACAAAACTTCTTTTCTTCCTACAACTTCTCTCCCCCCCGTCTCTCTCTCTCCCTCCCTCTCTCTGCATTGTTTGTATTTCTTTGAAATTCCGCTAACTTACAAGTCTGTAAATGGAAGCTTTTCCAATTTTTATCATTCCGTTTCAAATTCACCTAAGGAGAACTTATTTCATCTTTTCTGGGATATTTGCTTCTATAAGCGTCATCTTTCCATCATTTACCCACTAGGAGGATAAATAAATTAAAAGGTACGAGTACCTGCTACGTTCATGATATTTCTAACTTGTTAAAAGTACTGAACGTTATTAATTTCCAATTCAATCCACTTCAACGATTGCCTGTTTATTAAAAGTAGCGCTCGCAGCAACAACAATTTAACCGGGTTAGCTAGTGCACGTGTGCTGAATTTGCAAACTTTCGTACAGAAGTTTCACTACTCGTTTTGGGATATTTCTTGCGCGACCCTCGGAGCACATAGACATTCGCCGTTGGGATGTTTCCAATTCTTAGAGGAGTTACTTACCAACACCGTTGAGTGGCGCGAACGACGATGCTCTCTATTCGTCGTGACTCTTGCTAAAAAATGTGCAACAGTCTTCATTCTTAACCTCGTTGAACGCGTGGTACGAACAAACGACTTGTTTTAACAGATGCTTTCCCTACTTGCAGTTAGGCCTAATTTATAGCTGCGTGCCTGGCATAGCTTTGATCTTCACTGCTGCTGGAGCTTTATTTAGAAATAGGAAGAACTGTGTGCGATTACTTTTCAGCTCGCCGGCAAGTCTAATTGAACGAATTCCTTCGTTAGCGAGTTTGTCTCGAGTTACGGGAACATACAGCTAACATATCTTTGAGATTCTTAATATCATTTGGCTATGTTATGGAAAAGAAAGAATTTATGGTTGCAATTAGCAACAGCATGGGAAACTACTTCTCGATAAGTAAAGTGAACACTGCTTCTTGCATTTAGTACCCAATGTTAAATTCATTAAGGCTACCTTGTGTCTACGGTATAGCTTCTTCAGATAATTGAAAAGCTCTCATGTAACAGAGTCGAAGAAATTGTGTGATCGCAAGTGTGTTACGACATCCTATACCGTGTAAGTTAATAGGGGCTTTTGAGTGTAGTTAATATGTCTATATTTCAAGCGCCTTAAAAGGTAAATGTCTATTGTGCATGGCAAAGATAAACGCATATTATTTGATATTGTTTATCGGCTATAAATAAAAGTTAAATAAATTTATTTCCATTTTTATTAAAACCAACCAAAATATAATATCTACAAATATTACAAATTATAAGTTCTACCAGAGTATAGTAGGCCATAACTTTATCTGACAAGAACATATGTCAAATTTCTCCTAAACGACATCTATGGTTTACCTTGTAAAATTTGTCCGTTCTGTTGAGGTCGAAAGTTACTTTTTTTATTTAAAACAAAATTAAATTATTGATGTCATTAATTATTATGTCGTAAATAACTCATGAGCTAGAATTCAAATCCAATTATAAGGAAAGCGACAGATCAAATGTACCATATTAATATCTTCACTATAGGTAAGAATGTTAATTAAACTAGTGTCGAGTCACAAATTTCGCTAACCGAGGGAGAACTGTGACGAAAATAAAATTTGTCACGTAATAATATATAGGATTTCGTAATTATTTCGGATAAAAATGTAACGATTCACGTGCCGGTGCCAATGTTTACGCACGGATAAATGGAGAAATATTTGAACTGGTGCCGCTACTAAAATCGTACGTACACACAAGCCGTGTCTGCACATGGATACAGGCGCGCCTAAATACGCATATGCAGACACAGCCGATTCTCGTACCCTTGTTTGGCGCGTCATCGACGTAAAATTTCCAGGGGGATAAACAGCTGCTCACACGCGGCTTCCCCACGTGTATTTGCGGGGAGCTTTAGAAAATTAAACACAGGCCCATGAATTTAAAAGTCGTGTACCCACTTGGCAAGCGTGTAACATTTTTCATGTGTAATCAACATTAGTAGAAGAATCTTTACGTGGAGAAAAAACTCTTTGCTGTAATTATACTTTACTTCTTCTCCAATGTTCGTTTGTAATTTTTATACGATACATATATTTTTCCAAGAAGCAGACTGGTTATTATGATATTGATGAAAGACTAACTTAGGGCTCCGAATATCTAAATATGATATTAGTTTAGATGACTCCAAAATTTTATAAGTATATTAAAGCTGTTTATGATGACTTATTTAACTTAGAAAAAAATATAATACAAACTTTTTAAAACAATTTAATTCGTAAAAAAATGGTAAAGTAAAAACACCGCTGCCAGTTCATTAGCCCGTAGCTTTCTGAAACTTAATTGGCTGATTCCTTCAATTAAGTTTTAATAACAAAATTTATAATTTTTGCAACAATTTATGACATAATTATAATTAAATTCATTTATGAAGATTTAA
>UXGD01003162.1:0-21674 GCA_900474315.1 Torymus auratus | reverse complement strand
GTTTTTAATTGTATGTGTATGTGTGTGTGTGTGTATGTATGTGTGTGTATGTGTGTGCGTGTGTGTGTGTCTGTGTGTGTGTGTGTGTGTTTGGATGTAGGTGAGTGCGTTATTAATTTAGATGGGAGAAATTGGGGAGATGTAGAGAGGAAGTTTGAATTTGATATAGTTGTAGAAGTAATATGGTGAGAGGGATTCTTTATTTGAAGTGGATGATATGTAATACGATGGAAAACAAGCAACAACAGCAGCGGCAGCAAGAGCAGTAGCAACGGTAAATTGAATTTCCTTCATCCCCGAAACAAAATCACACGGTGTGTTGGTACGCTGGATGAAATAGAAGAGAAGAATACCCCCGCCGCCGCACACGCATTATGTAAATTTCGAAATTGAAATATCGCCGTATCGCGCGGGTAAGCTACGTTACGTGGAAGAAAAATTTGCGCGAATCGTAAAAACGCGTTAAAAGCGTAGTGGTACGAATAAAAATCTTTTTCCACGTATTTTTTTTTTTTTCGTTTGTTCATGCTTCCATCCCCTTTTTCATTTGACGAATATAGAAAGAGGCGCGCTCGCTCGCGCACGAGAGCAGTGCAGAGTGTGTATATGTATATATAACGTACGCGCGGTGGTCGCGACGCGTACACGTACAATTTTTCATTTTTAGCAGAAGCCTGCATTATTTACGTTACAATGTAGAAATATGGTATGAGAGAGAGGGAGAGAAGAGAGTTTAAGTTAAGCCGGCTCCCGACGTTTTATATACATGGGCACAAATTTACGCAAAGGTTTTCCTATGCACCCGCGCGCACGCGTCGCAAAAACAACGATATAACGTATAGCGGAGTAGTTCACTGTTCATCATCACTCTGCGCTCGCGCGCGAGATAATGTTTTTTTCATTATGATTTCGCGGAAAAATGGGTATATTGTGCGCGCGAGTTTTGAAACTTGCTCCTCTATACCTACCTGACTGTCGATATAAGAGAGAGTGACCTAGTGGTAGTATATTCGGTCATAGCTTTTGATATTCTAGATTCAAATTAAAATACAAATATAGGAAATGATCCTTGAAGGGCCAACTATGAAGAGGTGGATTAGTTTTTTTTTCAATTATTCTATTAATGAAGTTCTTGAATAAAATTTAGTTCTTACGATTTTGAAAAAGCGTTTGTCAGTTCTGGCAACCTGAATTTTTAACATTATTTTAAATTGCAACAATCCTCAATACACAGTAACGAACGTCAAAATATATTTTAAAAATATGCTAGAACATCCAATTATTTGAACGTTCGTTGTATAATTATTTTAACGAAAAATTAAAAAGAATAAAATTACGTTATTTACAGTATATAATTGATATAATATTTACATAGTAATTAAAATTGAATATAAATTCAACTTAACAAATTAAAAAAAAAAAAAAAAAATTATCATTGTTTTAACGAAAAATTAAAGAATGATAAAATTACATTATTTACTGTTACTATAATTGGTATAGTCTGTACATAGAGTAATTAAAGTTAAATATAATTTTACCTTAACACAATTAAAAATAAGATTTTTTTAGTTTGCATCAACACTTGACATATTTTGTAATAACATAACACAGTCAATACTGGTCACTAATAAAATGGCCAATGTACTGAAGAAAAAAGACATTTTTCATTTGTAATGATACCTCCACCAGGAGGTTTTATCAACCCGGAGACACGTTGACTTTTTCCTGAATGTGTAAAAAAGTAGAAATTAAAAAAAAAAAAAAAATATTACATCAACGGTACAGAAGAGAGACGAAAAGACAAAAATAACTTTTAATTCTGTGGTTTTTGTTACAATACTAAATTCAAATGTAACTTCATATAATTCATCTAATATAATTCATCTAAATAAAGTACTGTATTATACTTAATTTTATAAAGTGTAAATACCATAATTTATTTCCGATCGGTATTACATAATTATGAAATCCAAGCAATTATCGTTTAACTGAAAAATAGCTAGCCTTTGTTTAACATTTCTACCAGGGTATGTAAATTTCTTATTTACAAGATCGGTCACGAAATATGTTTGATAAAATGATATTTCACATCTCTAAACCATATAGTTGTTCGATGCCGTTACGTATACCATCAAACGCACAAGAAACACACGGCAGCTAATTTTAGACGATAACCATTAGTGTGCAGCTCTCCCTTATAATAACTTTTGAGCCCAATTCTATAGCACGACCGTCCGCGAATTATTTAATAAACCAAAAGCGACGTACAGCGAGATATTTGCATATGTGCAGGAATTTGCATGAAACTATATTATAAGCTCCGAAAAATTTCTTCATCATCCCCTACCGTAAATGTACACACGCGCTCAACTCAACCAAACGGCACACCTGCGTATAAGTATATAACACGAGCGTATAGGTGAAAAATAAATAATGAATTTCACATACATGTATACACACGCACTTATGGCACAGGAAAGAGAGACTTGTACGTAGTAGTAATCAAGCGACTGCATATAATTTCAGAGCATCACGCTGAACTCGTGCGCGCGCGCGCGATATGTATACAGCGTGTACTACACCAACTCTGGCTAGAGTGAGAGAGAGCGAGCGAGCAAGGGAGATAGACTCTATATATACATATTGATGCACGCGGGCGCGCGAGTATTCCGCAACAGGTTTGTTTGTCCCAAAAACAACGCAGCCACTGCGCGCGCGCGCGTGCTCCTATATATATAAACTCGCTTGCTCGAAACTTTCAATAGGAAAAGTTGTGCGCGACGAGCTACTACGGCAGCGAGCGAGCGAGCGACCGAGGTAACATCAGTTTTATCGTGAGACAGTGTGGTGCACGCGCGTTTACAGCTCGCTAATGTGTATATATCGTGCACGCGGCGGCCGCGGGGCAAGAAAAAGAAAACAAACAGCACATGAGAGAGAGATGCACTTTGTTACCACTGCGCTTTTTTCCTGCGTACACCCACACCGGAAAATTGTATTTTTTCGCTATATGTACCTACTGCCAAAAAACGTTCTGTATGCGTGGCGCTGCGTCTTTGGTTTAGTCGCGCGGAAAAAGGCCTCGACGGTTATATATACCTTTCCCCGCGCTGTTAGTTTATTTTCGGGACGGGCGCAGAGATAGCGTGCAGCATATAACAACGATAGAGATGTAAATAAAAGAGCGGATCTAGCTGCTACTGCAAGCGAGCGAGCTTTGACATTATATGCACTCCGTGGAATTATTTCTCTCTCCGCGGATGGTTTTTCAGGCAACCGCCGCGTGGAAAAAGAGAAGTATATAAGTTTGCCCGACCGCGTGTGCGAGCAAATATTTGCGTCCGTAAGTGTGTGCTATAGCGATATGTGTGCGCGTAGTATGAGTACGGCCGCGATGATTATATGAAAATTCGGCCGGAGGGTTTTTAATTAACGAGGAATATATTATATAAGCGTTGATTAAATTATAACCGTAAATATACATGTATATAGAGGGGGACGGTTGACGAAATTTTCCTGCCACGCGCGGTGGGGGGTCGATAAACTTTCGCAGGAAAGTGTGTATATAAGGGAGTAGGGCGTGTAATTCGCGTTATTTAAGGACGCGCGAGTCGTAAGGAGCAGCGGGCGGCATAAACATGCAGCGTATATATATATCGTAAACAAAATTTATTCGGACGTCTTAGTTATAAAAGTTTCTCCTTGGCGTTAGCTAGCAGAGCAAGGAAGCTCCAAGCGCACGTCGAGGTTATATAGTCTTATTAAAAGGTCCCGGTTTATTAGCGGATACAAGCTTATTAACTAAAGTGCGCCAGACAAAACTGAGTATACCGATGGCGCGACGGCGGCCCTACTGCGTTAATGAATTCGACCTTAGAGGCTTCGCATTGTTAGAGAGCGAACAATAGCACCGAATTAGTTTCGGTCGAGCAAGGAGATAATAATAGTTATATGTTGATAATTTTCCATCGTATTTTATTTTTCAGTTATTTACATTATGGCTTTCTGTTTGTCATCCATTTCGCACGGTAATGCGAACAAAAATATATACTTATATGAATATTTTAGGCGCCACGTTCAATATTGCGGAGCGTAAAATTCGCACTTTGGCCATCACCCCTCAAAACCAATGGGTTAAATAAGTAAAAGCGCCTTCTCTCTCTCCTATATAATACTTCTCAATATGAATCACACGTTTACACATTTTAATATCCCTCGTAAAACTCCTCCCCTCACTCGCTCAGCTTCACACTCGCAATAATTCAACTTTGGAATGTGCTCCGCAGGAGCAGCGGCAGCAACAGCCTCCTCACTCTCCTATATATACCTACTCTATAACCTTCCATCTCCATATCGTAACGTAAAAATAATTACGCATCAAGCACTCCGTAAAACCTACAACGAGGGTGTGGGGGTGTAGGATAGGATAGGAAGGAAAAAAAAATTCTCCCCTCTCAGCATATTATCGCCGGTGTGCGCGCGCGCTTCAAAGCCCCTCGAAAAAATGCCCATAAAGTCGACGCGTCGGCCGGCCGTATAAGCCTTCTCTCTCTCTCTCCTCCCCTCTCTGTTCTCGTAAAAAACTTGGAATTATCCCGGCACTTCTTCGCTCGAGATAAAAAAGAAACGAGATCACTCTCGTAGAGGGGGGGAGAAAGATACCACGAATACAAGGAGACGACTAAATCAGCGTTACACGCGCGCGCTCGCGTATATATATACGTAACGCATGTATTCAATTGCCATATATATGGCTCTATAGTGGTGGGAGAGAGAGGGGTGGGGGGATTTAAGCGCATAAGCAGGTCGCTGAAAGGACTGATAGCTCTCGTCGCTCTGTTGCGCGTGGCGTGGTACAGGTACACGTATGTGTATACGTATAATAGCCACACACATATATACTAGGCAGCACACGGTAGCAGCAACGTGAAAAGAGCCGCTGCCGACGGTAGAGAGAAATACGATCTCGGGAGCGCCAGCAGTCCATTAGTGGCCCGGCGCTCGCGCTACAGGACTTTTCAGTTTACGCGTACATCAAGGGAGGAAACGAGCACGCGCGCTAGCATCAGGGTTGGTGGAGAGAGCCGCTGCACCCTATCTCGCTGTGTACAGGGGGGGCCGAGGATGAGCCTGGAAGTGAGGAAGGAAGGATAAATCGATAAAGACAAAGCAAGATAAAGTGAATAAGGAATCGCCGTGAGAGAGGATAATAGAGGTGCGGTGCGGAGAAGGAGGAGGTATTGAAGAAAGTCGGAAGAGGTGGAGCACGAGTGTGGATAGGCAGCCTCGAGAGAAGTTTCGATATTTCCAAGGGAGCGCGAGTTGTTGTGTTGCGTGTATGGTTCTTTTTTAAGGGGCGGAGGAGGATGTACTTTTGAAGGGAGAGAAGAGGGTTTTTGACTTTTCGTCCCCCACCTACGGTGAGTCGGGAGATTTTTCTGAGATTCCGGAGGGTAGATGGTGGAGAGAGATATAGTCCGGATTGTAATGCAGTTTTGCGAGAGGTTATCGGGAATGGGCGCGCTTGGAAAATGGGATTAGGGGTGGGGTTTGAGAAAGGGGGAATTAGTGTGAATGGAGGGTGGTGTGGATTTGTATTTTGTTTTAATAATTATTGTGTGTTGGAATGAAGTCAATGACTCGACATTATCACTATCATTCCTGCTTGTTTAATGTACAGACGATAATGATGTTTATTTCACTTTTTTGCTTATCCCTTTTTCAAATTAAAAGTCCCAAGGAAAAGTATAGAAATACAGAATTAGGTAAAAATAATGATTGTCAGTACAAAACCGAGTAAAGCGCAGAAATATTTTTTTAATTTTGCAAAAAATGTTATCAGTCACATTTCAATCACGCCTCGTTAAAGCCGTAAATGAAAAACCGAAAAATGCGTCCCTCTTAAAAAGAAGCTCGAAAGTATTTTAATAAAAAGCTCTCTTTTAAGCTCCGGCCCCGGCCGAGCTCGACAATTAAAATATAATTTCGCATTATTTGCTTCTCCGAACTTCATCAGCATAGGTATGTTTTCGTTTAGCTCCACGTAGTCAAATCACTTCCCATTATATCGTGCCAATCAAGTTAACAACAGCCACTTTCAAAAATTTTCTACGAATAACAGAAAAACACAAAGCCTCGTTGTGCCAATGCGCATACTCGTATAATGAAAGTTTTAACGAGGTGAATTTTTTAGCACGGTTAATTAATATTAGCGCTCGCGCGCGTCGGCGATTTCGATTGGTGGGTGAAATAAAAATTTTATTAATACAGAGTGAGTGCAGCGGGCGAGAAAATGAAGTGTACGATTTCGGTGTACGAAATAACGTAGTGGAATATCAATTTAGATCGAATGTTATATGATGCACGCGAGCTTTAAAAGGGTTATACTTTGTAGCGGGGGCGTTGACCAGAGTTTATCAGTCGGAAGTAGGATAATTAGCTCCTTTGCGCGAAGGGGAGCAGAATAATTTCGGATTTTTTGTTGTTATACAAAGTTTTGGAGAATCCGTAGCGAAAACACGAATGTTATAATTTGATTATTATTCTTGTGAGACTTCAATGACGGGCGGTACTTCGTTGGGCGCGCGGTACGTTTTCACGGGCTTCAAAAGAAGATCGTTATAATGTTTATTTCCTTTAAAGCTTAATACGGCCTTATTTATTCATACAATTCATTATACGGGGGATGCAAATCGCGAATGTTCTCGGCATAATAACCATCAATGAAATTCCAGGAGAATTTAAAGCTATTAATACTTTAATTGCTCTCTTGAAAGAGAAGCTTGTGTTCACCTTTTTTCATGCGATTACGAGAAGAATGAGTTTGCTTCTCATGCATTATTCAAGTAATTGTTGTAAGCTTAGTAAAATAAGTTATCACGCTGTAGGAGGCGCGCCAAAGTGTATATTAAAATAACGAGGTTATTAATTGCGTTGATGGGTAAATATATTTTACTTTGAAAATAATAAACATCTTAAGGTAGTTGTATCTTAAGATACAAACCTTTTAATAAATAATAATATAATAAAAAATAATAATGTGTGAGATTCTAGATATTGAGAGAAGTACAGTGTTAATGAAGTAGACAAACATTTTAAATATTGTTCTAAACGAATGGTCATTCAAAGTGTGCCTAATTTTTATTGTATATTCGAATTCAATGTACAAAAGCTTATTTTATTCCTTTAATAATTATTTAGAGTTCCACCGTGGAAAAATTTTGAAATAATTAATTTGGAATAAATTTAATTGAATAGGTTCCAGCACATTTTTCAGAATAGTAATAAAGCTTTTCCCTTTGTAAATATAAGCTATTGTACATTGAAATTGAATACAATAATAAAAATAACAAAATTAGGCACTTTGAATGACTATTTCTTTGGTCAACAATAATTGCATTTGTAATTATACAATTTTAATTTTCAAATTTTATTTTCAGTTCACTAACTACATCTCCCAAAATCTGTTCTACCTCACGTTATCAGATCTTAGCAAGTAAAGTGAGCATTATTTTCTAAAAGGTCTATACCTTTTACTTATTCTTAAGAATTTGAAAATACATTCTTTACGTATGTGTTATACCTATACATTAAAAAATTTTATCTCAAAAGATTTTATTAATACAATGGGCTTAATTAACGCAGCCTCCCAGCCAATTAACCGACCAATTTGAATCGCTCACACACTTAATAAAGTAATCTTAAACCCTCCTTAAACAGATGTTTTTTTTGTGATTAAGTATAAGAAATTCCATATGTTGAGCATGACAAAAAAAAAGAATGTCATCGAATATGTATGCACACTAATTTCATTTGATTATAGAGAATAATACCATCAATGTTCCAATTCTCAATTCGCAGCATAATAAATCTATATCCAAAGTCAGCCACAAATTTTTCTCTCATAAGAAACAATTATTTATCTTTGCTACAAACTCGGAAAACCAAGAAATTCTATAAGAAATTCTATCAACAATCGTATCGGAATCCAAGAACTGGAACGCCAACTGTATACACCGATATAAACTGTACACAAAACCCACACACTGTATACGAAAAGAAAAAAAATCACGAACCCAGCTAAATTCAAACCCCACTCGCGCAGAAAGAAAAAGAAAAACCTCAGCCGTCCTGGCAAAAACAAATCTCTCTCTCTCTCTCTCTCCCTCGAACTTCGTTATACGCGAGACCTGCTCACAGTACATACATTCGGAGGGGTGGGTAGAGGAAGGGGGAAAATCTCGCCCTCTCACTTCCGCGTGAGAATCATCGCACAACGTCCAACTCTGCCACAGCTTCCCCCCTCCTACACACAGAGAGAGAAAGTCCCAAATTAAGTCTCTCCGTGACTCACAGGACGCGGAAATAAGAAACCGAGCGGCGCTCCTCGGAATTAACGAAATCCACCGAGGTATAATAATCAGGCACAAGGTAAGCGAGAGAGAGAGAGAATAAAAGTTAGCCACTCTCCCCCTATATACACACACCCCTAGAATTAATTGGTTTACGGTCGGCGCACGTGCCTCGTGCGGGGGTGAGGCGAGTTTTCACTCTGCAGTATTAGGGGGTGGGGGAGCGAAGACTAGGTCTTACTCATTGTATGTCTCTGTATGTATACAAGGAAAAGCCGGGAAATCGGCTCGGCGCGTGCGTGCGTGCGTATGTGTGTGTATTATATATCGACGTGCGCCTGTACCTCTCGCTTTGGGAATTAGAGTCTCGTAGGCTGCGCCATGTCAAAAGGAAAATCGACAGTGGGCGGCTGGTTTCGGTGCATCGTCGGAACCGAGGGGCTGGATATAACGCAGTCGTTGTCGCGATATTAAAAGGCGTAAATAAAGGCGGTTTTGAATTCGTGTATATACGTGTGTGTGTGTGTGTGTTTGTAGAGAGAAAATGAGAGAAAAAATATATGTATATAGTATACGAGGCGATGTAAAGGTAATGCATTTTTTTGAAACGCGGAGAAAGAAAAAAATATATATATATAAAATATTGATTGTGCGAAATCTGAAAAATCTGATAAAAACTGAAAGTATAAAATCTCGGCGGAAAAGGAAAGCAAACTCTTGAGTCGAGAGTAAGAGAGGGAGAGTGCAGGATGAAGGTTGTAAAAGCGGAAACGTCTATTGCAGTGGGATGGAAAAAATAAACAAGAAATAATATATGGTTTTATAAAGCTTTTAACTTTATCGTTGAGGTAATGGTGTATATAGGGATACACACAATGATGATTTTTGCAAGCTCTATACACAACGCCTTTTTTTCACTCAAAGTGCGTACTTCCGTCGAGATTTCAATTTCCATACACTTAAGCTTTGGTTTTTTATACTTCCGGGGAGAGATCGCATCTCATTTTTGGCCCCCTCCCTCGACACTTTTCCGCAAGTTTTTCATTTGCAGTATTTTCTTTTGATTAACTATTCCCTGTGCTCTCGGCGGCAACCTTGAAAATGCAAGTCTCACGATTTTTTAATAACGCCGCGCTTGTATATATACATTGTACATGTATATACAGAAGCGTAACAAGCTTTGAGAGAGAGAGGGAGGCGCTTTGATTTTCACCTAATGCATATAAATGGAAACGAAGAAAATTCGACTCTTTAACATTCTCGAGAACGCGCTGAGGGCCTTAATTGAATTCGTTTTAATCAAAAAGAAGTCAAGTCTACAGCGGCCTGACGAACGGTGCGTGCTTTCATTCTTTCTTCAATTAAAACACCGAAGCCGGCCCCGGGCGTTTAGTCGCGGGTGCGCGCGCGGAAATTCAAATTAGTACTTAGTCAGACACGTCGTTTATAAGACGAATCGGAATCGGAAACGGTTAAGTCATGTACTATAAATACCGTCGCCCGCTGAAAATAGAGTTTAAAATTCAAAGATTTTGTTTGAATCACTTGTATATACACGATGGGACAGGTGCGCGGTTGTTTTCCAGCGCAGTCTGACAATCGTTGAAGTATAAGAATTTTCTCTCCGAAACTTTACCTCGGAAATACATTTTGACATGCTTCTCTTACTTTATAAAGAAGTAACATACAAAAATCTTTCAATACACATAGCTCTAACATTCAGAACACATTCGCCAACTTTCAACCCCCATCATACATCATCCCCAATCTCTCAACCCTCTCTCCCACTCTGACCTTACCATAAAATCCCCAAATCCACCATCATCCACACCCACATTACCACTGTAATATTACCGTCTAATTGTCCCCTATACATCTACACATATCACAATATATATCGTCCAGAGATCAGTACGTCCGCGCACGACTCGTACGCTATATACCAGAGAACTACGGGCACGTGCGCGCGCTTGCGTCTGGTGGGGCATGCGCGCGAGTGGGAGTGGCGTATATACGCGGCCGCGGCTACGAGGATCCGCTGCGCGCGCTCCGCGCTCTGTCTCGCAGCCGCGCGCGAACCGAACGCATGTACTATTATATATACGTACAAGTCTGCAGGTCGCTGGCAGGAGTATAGCCGGGCGGCCGTTTTTATATTACTCTCGTAAAGAAAAGTACACAGACATATACACTTTGTAATATTGCGAAGCTGAGAAAGAAAGTGTGTGTGTATAAAAATGTGCATAAGGTGCTGAGTGAGCGGGAAGAAATAAAATATACATATCGAGAGAGAGAGGAAGGAAGGATATTGGAGAGAAGTGCAGGATCGGGGAAAAACCGGGAGTATAGTTCTGCGGAGGACAGGGCGCGCGAGTGTGTATTATATATATAAGAGAGGGTGCAATTATCGCCGCGCGGCCTAGGAGGGTATATATATGTATAACAGTGGCTGGTGCAAGCAGTATATATAGGAGCACGTTAAGTGTAAGAAGCCAAGGAGGTCTTTCACAGTAAAAAGACGACGTGAGAGGGCAGACGAAGAGAAGAAGAAGAAGGTATGAAGAAGGCCGCGGGGCGAGCCTCGCAGCAGCTGCCAGTCTGTGTGCCGCGATGAGGAGGACGGGGACGCTAAATACTGTGACCATCGCGAGGAAGAGCCACGTGACGGCAGCACTTTTGCGTACGTGCCCTGCCAGTCGGCCGAGCGGAATGCGACTCTCACTACTGGCCGCGCTGCTCTTCGCCGCGCTGACGACAGGTGATTTCTTCATATACTTTTATACATGTATACGCTACTTCTCTCTACTTTGCTTCCTCAGTTTCTCACTCACCTACTTTTCTCGCTTTCTCTACCCTTCTTACCTACTCACCGAGAGCGCCAGTGATGTGCTTTGAGAGCACGTGCCGCGTATAAGTATTGCTGCTATCGCGTCTGATCTTTTTCCGCGCGGCCGCAGTTTGAATTGGCCGCGCGACCGGGCGTATATGTATATAGAAGCTGTGGCGTCTCTCGCTCTGTTGCCGGATTCGAGGGAGAGAGATTAAAGCTGCTGCTGTCGCGCGGGAATTGACGCCTGGCCGGTTGTTAAGCTCGTTAAGCAGCGACGCCGGCGTTTCGGGTGTGTGGGTTTTTTTTCGGAGGAATTAAGAGGCGGCTGGGAGTGGGATAGAGAGAAAGAGGTTTTTAGGAAGAGTAACTTTGAGGAGCTTTTTAATTGGGATTTATGGAGGTTGAAGGTTAGAGGGGTGTGAGATAGATAGATGATTTTGTTGGGTGTGGGATCGATCGCGGGGCATTGATTGGGCGCAATCGAGATGATCAGGGGTAATGGAGTTACGTGCGTTAAAGTAATTGGGGCGGGACGGTTGAGCGTGTCTTGTTGGAAGATTAAAATGGAAAGTTGGAGAGAACTGCTTTGAAAGTTTAAGTATAAGCTGACTTGCGGTTAGCGAGTAAGGAATTTATTATTTAGAAGTTTTTCGTGTATTAGTGGACGCGGAAAGTTTAATAGTTTTGTTTGTATGAATTTTGTTTTGATAATTAAGTAGGTTAAGGTGGTCTTAGATACAGTGGCTTGTAAGGCTAATATCAGCTGAAGAAAAAAAATATAAAAATGTGATTTAAACATTGTTAAATATATCGTCGTCTGGGAGGAAAAAATAGCTATATTTGAAACAAGCTCTGAAAAGGGAGATATTTGGTTTCAAGCAAAGTCCAATGGCTTCAAAGAAAATATAACTTTCTTTTAAAATGTCAATAGCTTCGCATCTTAAATTTTGAATAAAAATAATCATTTGCAAAATAGCACTATTTTTCGTACTTACTTCGGACCTCTGAATAGATACTTTTTCAGCGCTTATTTGAATTAGCTCCTTTTTACTTTCAGTTGACGATATATCTCATAAATATACACTTTTTTTTAAATGAGCCAAGGTAGAATTTTCCAGACCCATTTTATACATACACAGCATTTTCAATATTTTGACTGGCGCTTCATTTTTTGAGATTTACATGAACCAAAGCCTGAATTACTTGAAATTCGTGTAGTTATGACGAGTAGTTGAACATTTTTTAGCAAATATATTTTCTTTAATGTAAAAGAACTACTTTAGTTTCATTTATTTTATTTTTACGGTTTTTATCATTTAAAAATGATTTACTCAACGTTTTATATTTTTAACTCTTCTGGCTATCAAAACATGAATTTCAATTAATTCAGGCTTTGGTTCCATTGAATCCATTAAACGGTCCTATCAAAAAACTACGCACGAGTCAAAATATTGAAAATGCTGTATCTCAGTGTAAAATTGGTCCGGGAATTTCTACCTTGGCCTGTCTTAAAAGTCCCATCTACGAAACAAACATCAAAAAATATAAATATTACATTTTTCAAATTAACATAATTGAATTGAAATTGAGTAACATATGAAATATATATCTATATTCTTCTTTTTTTGGAACTTTTTCTTCTTTGGGAAAAAAGTCCACTGTGGGAAAACCAATGATTGGGAAAAAAGTGTATTGGGAAAAATGTTGCTTGGGAAAAGCAGATTGGGAAGAGTGTACACCAATCGATGATGGCCTTAACAGTCACTCTGCATAAGACCGCCTTCATCATAAGTTATAAACTAAATCATAACTAAACGCATCTATTTATACAAAATGTGAATATAGAAGGACAATAAGATCATACAATTATATAAACATGAAGTTTATCACCAGAACTAAATTTGAGACACTCAAAGATATACCCCTTTTGAAACGCTGTATAATCCGCTTCCACGGAACTTGATAGCTCATTTTCAACTTCTAACGTAGAGCGACATGTCGGCACGCTGCTGCACAGAATCTCTCTCTCTCTCGCGCGCAGCAACAACACCCCCACTTCAGATTTATACACACAAAACGCAATTCTTAACGGAGTGACACCGGTATAATCGTATAAAGTAAATTGCAAAACACACCGGTCGGACGTGTTTATAGTACCATAACTCTCGGGGTTTTGTATTTTATGTAAATCCCTCTCTCTCTCTCTTGTCCTACCCCCTCCCTCCCCCCGTGTAATGGAGAATTTCATTACGAACAAAATGAGCTCCCGGTACACTTAAATCCGACCGGCCGTACTCTCTCTCTCTCTCTCTCTCTCTCCTCTCTCTTTCTCTCCTCTCTCTGTGAATCTTGTAGCAACTGAAAACATACGCGGGTGCCGAGAATCTAATCTAAAGTTTGCATATAAAACACATTTATGTGTAAAGCAGAGAAATGGTTTTTAAGCGCTGAAATTTATACTCCTTTCTCTCTCTTTCTCTCTCTTTTGTATATATCTATATATGTACGGTGTACGCCCTTTGTGGAGGAGGCGGCGCTCGCGTTCGTAAAAAAACGTGTGGCTTTATAAATTTTAAAGCGCGCGGTTGATAGGCTTTGAATAAGTAAATAAGAATGGCTCGGTACAATTAATATCGAAAAATGTGTGTGCCATTTCTGCTAAATATTTCAGCCTGGTATTTTCACTTTTTTTTTCGAATAAATTTAATAAATTTAATTTTATCAAAAGCGCGTATACATTTAATCGAATCGCGCTGTACTGGAATCGTATTAATTAAGTATGCATTGGAATTGAAATTTACAAAGGGATCGCGGAAAAATGTCGTCGCGCGGAAAGAGAATTACGAAATCAATTTGCACAGCATTAGTTGCTATACAAATATCAGTGTCGTGCATAAGATCCACGCGCAAATATGAAGGGAAGATCCGCGCGAGGAGCGTTTGAATTCACCCTCTCTGTCTCTCTTTCCTAACGTTAAAAAATGCACGGTAAAATTGCAGAATTTAGCTTGGAATTCTTCATAATCTTCGCGAAATTTTTTCCATGATAAATTCACCGGGGAATAAAAATGCAGCAGAGTGCATTTTTATTCCTTCGGAGTAGTGAAATTTCTCTCTTATCCCTCCTCTTCTCTATATACGACGAAGAAGATGGGGATAACAGCGTTATCGTAGAATAGAGAATTAATATTTATCTCGCGTAAAAAAAAAAGAATTTGTTCGCTCGCCTAGAATGATAACGTTTGCATTCCGTCGTGGATCCTTTCATTGTTCGGGGGATACTTTTACTACGTTTTTTAATGCTTGAAATTCCGATAGCATTCAAGTGTCGTGAGAAGGAGCGCGATTCCGGAGGTCAATGGAAAAGTTTACATCGACGGGAGAGCGAAAAATTAGATCAACTTGATGTTTGGAATGATGATTGTCGCATCAAAATGAAAATCTTTTTTTTATTATAATATTCGACTTACATCTTTTGTGACATTATCATGATATTAAATATTAACATTTTATAATAGAAATATTTCAAGACCTTCAAGGTTTTTAAGATTATGCAGATTGAAAACGTCGCTAAAATGACACTGCGAGAGCTTTATACTTTAAAAATAGCAACATACTTGGCCTGACCGCTATTTTAAAATTTTGCAGAGACACTCTCGTATTACATTCTTAAACTTTATAAGAATATAAGTCAAAAGCATAAAAACATATTAGAGACAAAACAAAATTCATGCAGATGAGAATAGAAGCAAAAGTATGAAAAAAAAATCTTTCATCTCGTCAATATTAGAAAGCGTCATTTTTATTTGTGCCATTCGTGTCGCCAAGCGTGGATTAAATATTATACAAGATATTTTATATTAGTTGCGTTTAATGCAAATATCTTTGATATAAATATCGCCGAATTTTTTTACCGTCTATTTTTGTTTGACTTTCATAAAAGAACTCTTAATTAGTTCGCCATTCAAAGAAATAATAAAAAACCATTTTTATTATATCAATAAAAAATGAACGCTTCATATTCTAACGTCCAAATAAAAAACAGTAGTTTTCAGCTCAATTCTTTTTTCAAAAAACGCAGCTCTAAGCTCTTAAAATAATAACTCTAAACCCATAAAAAGTTATTAAGCCGAACTCTTGCACACCTTTTTCCCCCTTACCATCACCGCACAGCATCCCTCCTAAAACCGATCGCGCCGAGCTCGCAAAATCCACCCGACAAGCTCCTATCCGGCGGAAAATTTTTCAAAAAATCACCGGAACAAACGAACTCGAAAGAACATCGAACACGCTCTCTCTCTCTTCCTCTCGACTGCAGCGAAAAAGCTCACCACCGTCACCGCTACTACTACTGCTATCCCCCTTCTCTCTCTCTCTTCACGCGTCGTTTGAGCGACGCGGCCGATAAACGCGCAAAGCGCACCGGCGAATCGCATTCACGCCCTTACGGCGTCGCGCGCTAGAGAGAAAGAAAGAAAGAGAGAAAGGTGTACCTCTGTGCGCCACAGGAGAGAGAGAAGGGGGCCACTGATCCTTTTTTCCGCTGCTTACGCAGCGGTAAAATCGCGCCGAGCGATTTCCCGAAAAGTTGGCTCGCCTGGTAGCTCTCTCTCTCTCTCGCAAGCGCGTAGGAAAACCTATTAAAAGTTATTGAACTTTGGCCGTTTTATGTAGTATTTTTCGCGCGGCAGGGGAGAGAGAGAGAAAGTTCGCGCTGCAGGGATTGCATGTTTTTTTAATTATAATGCGAATTTCAAGCAGCTGCTTTTTTGCCCCCCGCACTTTGCCATGGTAATGGAGTTGGAGTGTATTATATAGGAGAATGAGCGAATCGATCTCTCTCGTGTGGGGTTGGTTTTATCCTTTTTTTTTAGAGAAAGGGTGAATCGTATACGGGAAGTAGTTCGGGAAACTGAGATTCGATCGAGTATTCTAAACTTTTCCGAAAATTTTAATAGTACAGAAAAGCTCTCTCTCTCTCTCTCGGGCATGTAATATACATATATATCGCGTTACATATGTGCAGCGATGTCACCGGGGATCGAGAAAGACATTGGATATCCGAGTCCGCTCGAGCATTAGAATATAATGATAAATTTTTGCGAACACGAGCTCTCGCGTTACGGTTATAGTTCCACAAAGGAATTTCTCTTTCTCTCTTGAATTTTATTTCTCGAAATGCGGAAGCGAAAGAGAGTGAGATTTTGAGTCGCAGAGTATACGCGCGAGCTCTGGAAAGGAAACTACTCTTTGATAGATTTTATTGATTTTTGCTGAGAAAGAGAGAAATTTATTTTGTTTGCTTTGTTTGAGACAAATAGCGAAATTGAAGTGTGCGCGCCACGCGAATGGTATTTCCTGCGGCGACGGGGCGGCGTCTTAGCGCCAAGCAGCTCGGCTATACTACTGGCGCGCGCGCGAATGGTTTTTATTATACGCCCGGTGAATCAGACGAATTAATACAATTTAAATTTAAATTGTGCCGGCCAAGTTGGTACTGGGAGGATTGGAATTCATAGCTATGCTAATGCCGGTGTTGAAATAATCTGAGAAACGGACAGAGCATTACTTACACCACCGGGGCCAACTCGAGCGCGTAATTGCGCTGTAAAACGGGCGAAAGTGCTGCTCGCGTGTATTAATTTGTAAAATACTCGGGAATGTTTAGGAAGCTCGTGCGGTGTTATATGACTTTTTACGAGGCGCGCGCGTGGCGACGATCGTGTTTGTATACGAGGAGCTCTCGCAAATGTACTTTCAAAGCGCGTAAATGCTCATTCGAAAATTAAACATTTGGAACATTTAATTTAATGTACTTTATATATCGTGACGCGTGCGATTTTAAATATATATACATACTTGTCTGCGGTAAACTCGTTCAACATTTGCCCATCAGAGAGTGAACGCCGGGCAAATATGAATTTTCATGAAACGTAAACTATATTTCGTGTAAGGATGAAATTTTTCGTTTGAAGCTCCGAAAAGCAATCGTTTTAATTATATCGCACGCACATGTACGGACGTTCAAAGAGGGAGGATTTTTTTTTTCACTTTATTTGCATGAAAAATATGTGTATATATATTTGAGTTTTAGAAAAGTTCAGACTAATTAAAAGTAATTGGTCAAAAATATTCGCTCCGTTTTCGCCTCGCATGTATGCATGATGATGACCCTGTGAATAATTATATGGTATATACATATGAGGAGAGTGACAACGAAGAGGCGAACTTTCAAAGGATATTAAAAATTTTCCGAAATATTCGGAAATTAAATATTATAGCGTTCGCGATGGTGGTATCGCGTGGCGTATAATAATTATTCAGCTTCTTGCCGCATAAAAGATTCAAACTATTGTAAAGCTCGCGCCGCCGCAGCTGCCGGTAAAAATGTGCAGAATTACACGAAGTGTTTAAATTGCGCGGAGAAAAATTTATTGAAAATTACAATCATTCGTGGTATAGCTTCATAGTACAGGTTTAAAATGTTAATAAAAGAAGTATGTTTTAAAAGTAAAATTTAAACTATAAAAGATAATATAATAAATATAGATTTTGTGTGAACTCGCAAGAGGTAATACTACGCACCATTTAAATTTTCCTCCTACACTTATCCTTAAAAAAATTGGTACATCATACTATATTTCATCACCATTCAACTCCTTAAAACTTCCCGCTACTGCTGACCCTCCACATTAAAATTTTTCCCTCGCTCAAAAACCCTTTATTGACGGGGGATGGGGTCAGTCACGCTGACGTATATAACGCGCCCCGCAAATCCACGAATCGATTTACAATACGCGCTCTCCCGGAAATCCGCGCCGTAAACTTTAAATCGCTTTAATTCACGCCAACAACGAACGGACAAATATATAGTCTCCGAGGCACCTAGACTCCTCCATCCGTCATGAAAAATTGAAATCCATCCAGCACCTCAGCTGAAAAAAGAAAAGAGAAAGCACCGCCGCACTGCTACTCCCCACGTCAAATTTCCAACTCTCGCGCGCGGATCGGACGCCGGCGCAGAAAGCAAAGGTACACATAGAAAGAGAAAGAGAGAGAGACGCGAATGTTGAATAACGGAAGAGACAAAGGTATACGAAGAGTGAGAGACGTAACGAGGGCTGAGCGCGAAAAAAGAAGAGTTGCCGTGAAAAAAGTGTGCGTGCGTGTATATGTGTGTATGCGACGAGAGAGAGGCATGAGCGAGGGATATAAAGAAGAAGAGAGGCCGAAGTGTGCGCGCAGCACAGCCGGCGTAGGTACCTCTACGTACGTATATATACGTACGTGTCTATGTACGCTGCTATATACGTACGGTACGTACGTGCACGAAGCACAGAGAGCCGTTGCCGCAGATTATGCAAACGGCAGCCAATTCGATTCAAGTGCACCGCAAATAACCGCTCTTTTACCCATTCGGCTAAATGCGCTCTCTAGCTCGCTCGCGCGCGCGCGGCACGGGGGCCGTTTATACGGAGCCGATCCATTAGAATATCGCGTGTAACCCTCTCTCAGGGCTTTTCCGCTCAGCTCTCGATTCTGTCGTGCCGATCCTCAACCTCGAGTTTTGAGGTCCTGAAGATGCGCCTTTTTTCGGGAGGGAGGAGGAGGAGGAAACGTCGCATGTGGGATGAATTTAACGCGTGGGCGCACGTGCGACGAGGATTTTGGGACGGTTAATGGACGCACGCGCGCAGCAGTTTGCCGGCGAGATGGTTATAGTGCCGGGAGGTTATGGTTTTTCGGGACGGGGCATATATGGGGCAGTGAGGATTCTTAATTGAATAGTTTCGGAGGGTTGTTGAGGTGGTATATAGTAGAGTCGCATGCGGGCTTGCGATGGAAGTTTATAGCGGGTTGAGGTGCTAATTTTAATGCGCGCGAGGAATTGGTGTGTTTGGTGTATTTAAAACTTTTTAAATTGAGGGACGAGAGAATATACAATTCGTTGGGTTCGATTAGCGCGCTGCAGGTGCAGTTAGTTTTATTTAATTGTAATAAGGTTAACTTTGAAATGAATTTCGACAACTTAGCGCTCTCTCGTTTAACTATCAATATAGTCACAAACATAGTTTCGTCGTGCTCGGTAGCCGACGTCTTTATTTTTTTCTTTAATGAGAGGCTGCTTTATTCAATACTTGCAAGATACAAAAGGTTGTATCACAACGATAATACCTTTTTTTCATAAAAAATAATTTTTTTTCTCATATAAACGAATGAAGATAATCTCTTGAAATTTTAACACAATGTTGTGCTCAATAAGCGTAAGCAGTGATAAAAATTTTGAGTCAATAGAATAAATACTTTTTCAGAATTCAATTAAAGAATTATAATCCACATTTTCATTAATAGCAAATGACGGATTAAAGATAATGTAAAAATAAAAAAAAAATTAGATAATTGAAAGACCTTTAAAGAATAGTTATAGAATATTATATTAAATAAATCATAAATCATAAATCGTTTTTTGGATGTAAAACAAAAGCAAATCGCGAAAATCGGAAAATATGTTCATAGGAAAATATACTTCAAAATATCCTCCCAAAGAAGAGAATTTGAATAAATTTAATTCTGCATAAATAGGATATCTAAAAATATGTCAATTTAGCAGCCTAATTTCTTATGATTTTGCCTGTAAATTTTCAGTGAGAAAATTAGTTTTGGTATTGAAAATTAAAACAAAGGGTTGGTCTACTAGTTTGAGGAAGCTACCTGCTTGTGCCATGAAAAAATATTATTGGTACAATCAAATTTTATTTTAATTTTTCAAAAAGTTTTTTGCCGAATGAATGTTAAAAATAAATGTATAAATTTTCTCATGGTGATATTGTCTTTTTCACATTTTAATCGTGTGTAAATAAATGTGTATGATCCTACATTTATTGCCAAAAGTCTGCTGGTGGTTGAAATTCTGGAGTGTTGTCAGGACACGCCTTTGTTTCGCAAAAGGTTAGACCATTTGCGCCACACCAACAACTGTTACATCCATCAAATTATTCTTTTCCAGTAACACACTGTTTCGCCACTGAAAAAGAAGAGTCTTAATATACTAGCTAAATCCATGAACGCGTATCGCTCTATGTTCTTTTTTTTATTAAACATACTAAGAATAATTTATTCCTTGTAAGCCAGAAATCGTTTTCTTTTCATTTTAATGCATCTTTGATCATTGATGTAATACTGTAGTACAGTTACTCTTTTATACTATAAATTTCGAGGTTAGAAGCTATAAGCTTATTCGAATTTTTTCCCCATAAAGTATTACATAAAAAATAAAATTCGAACATAATATTGACATAACTTATTCTAAATAATCTTTTTTACTTTTCATTTCAAATTCCAATTTTTCAAACCTTCTTTATTGTTAAGATTATACTTAACCAATCATATTTTTAAAATGCTTCACTACTTTCGGCCATCACTTTTTTAAGAGAGAAATTACGCTATTTTAGAAATCTGAATGTACGGAAATGACTGAAAACATGATATAGATCTGTGGCTTTCCGAAAAAACAAATTAAGTGACGCGTTTTTGAAAATCGGTTTTATTCCTTATTTCTTATCTTCGAACAGTCCACTATCCCGCTATCGTGACAGAAAGTGCACTCGCTTTCTTGAATCAACACAGGCAGAAAAAATGCTAAAACTCCATTTTTCAACATTTTCCTGGAATAACCACGTATCTTCGTTTTTTCAACATTTTCCCGGAATAACCACGTATCTCCATTTTTTTAAATAACTCCAGGAAAAACCACATAACTCCACATTTTTTTAAGGATGATTCCCGACAAACCATATAACTCCACTTTTTAAAAATTTTATTCAGTAAGTGTAGCTTGAAAAAAAAATTATTTTTTAAATCTTGAAACCTTTAATTGATTCCAAAAATTTTCTCAAAAAATGTTAAATTGTACAAACCAGCCACAGATGTGCAAAATATATAAATAGTTAGTGTCATTAATAACACCATATAAATATATTTGGATAACATGAAAGTTAAATCGATGAATAATTTTGATTTTTGTATAAGCTACCTTTATATAAGCTATCTTTTATTGCAGTAATAAACTGTTTGATTAAAATGTTTGATGAGTTTGTATACAGGTAACATTGATATTTCCCTTATCAAAAGATATGAACAAACATAAGATACAGAGTTATTATTTGAAAAATTAGATTTGCTGGTTATATTGCTAACTTGTAGTTATAAATTCTATAATTTGTTTAGAGTAGGGTTAATTTTTTTTTGCTTCCTCATAGAGAAAGTTTTGTAAGTGTGAAAAAAATTTTCGAAAAAAAAAAAAATGTTCAAAAAGGTGTTTTAAGACGATATATGTGTATATTAGTTGATTTTTATCATTTTTGTTTTCGTGGATGTATGTGTGTGGGTGTGTGTGTGTGTATATTTCAACTCTTTATATCTCCGAAACGAATCAACCGATTTTCGTCGGGTAAAGCTTATTCTCTTCGTCTCGCGGGAAAATAAAGATACCC